>LBNU01032793.1:174174-199384 GCA_014162995.1 Artemisia annua
TTTTTTTTTTTTTTTTTTTTTTTTTTTTTTTTTTTTTCCCAAATGGTTCTTGAAAATGGCTTCCTTGTGTATGAACTAAGTTTGCCCTATGTGTTAGAAGTTTAACGTCATTCAAAATTTTGTACCGTTTCTAAAATAAATGGTGCAGTTACTTGTTAAGAACTGTTGCCTATGTTCATATTTATTATGAGTAATTCTTGTTTAAAGTACTTTTATTTTCTGTTTAGTAACAGCTGATGTGCTAGCCTATATATAGGCCTTTTTTCTTTGGTAATAAACGTTAGAAAAACATTGTTGTTTGTCTATTTCATTTGTGTTGTTATTGGCTATAACCCAACACTATGAACTACCTTGAATAGAGGGGGTCATGGATCATTGCTTGTGAATGATATGATTATTTTTGCGTTTTATTTCGATAACCATTATTCTTACCTCAATTCATGTCATGCTTCTCCAAGTTTGATTACTCTAACGTATATCATAAAATCATAATCAGTTTTTGTTTAACAACCAATAATCAAGTTAGGCGCGTATCCAAACACCCCGTTAGTACTATATATCATGTAAATACTACTATTGTAGAAAGAATAGTTTGTGATTTCAGAACTTATATTCTTATGCATTCATATATGGAAGTAAGCTCTTGTAAATACGTGTACAATAATAAACATAGCTGTATATTTGGCATAATTTTTTGCATTTGCCAAGGCCGACAGTTATCTGCTACGTACTTGAGGAAAACCGACCGAGTGATGCACCTGGAAGCACGTAGTTGAACTGTTTTCCATGGATATGCATATCTTTTCAAATCGTGTATTAAGATAGATCCATACAGTTGTGAAGTAGTTCTGAATATGGTTATGGGAATCCTTTCTGTACTAATGCTCATTATTAGATTGCATAACCATGTTAGTTTGGTATTTTGTGGTTTTATTTTGATTTGATTTTTCAGGGTTTTTGTGTTAAAGGTATTATTTTGTTTGTATAATAAGCAAATCAGATTGCTATATTTATAGTCTCTTTCCATGAAAAGCAAGCATTTTCATGAGTTTGCGTCATTTGATTTTCTTTTATGTGTGTGGCCTTTAACGATATCATATGCAAAAGAGGACGTAAATAGGCTTTGATTACAAAACCTTAGCTACAAATTTAAATATTCACATATATTTTGTTTGCAAAGAAAATGTTGATTCTTTACAGGCTTGGCACATTTGTTTATCGATACCTTGGTGGTGATTGCTAGTTTTTTCATCGTTCAATATTTCATGTGCTTAAATTTTCGTTTTACATTGACTGTGATGCTAAAGGGTATGCTTCTTGTGAGTTCCTATTTGGTATAGGTTTTGATTTGCCTGTCAAAATTTATCATGGTTTACAAACAGTTACACCTTTCGTCTTTAAACTTCATTGAGTGCACACTCACCGTGCATGTCGTTGGGCGTTTGTAGCAAGACCGGTTCTTTAACCAAACATTCGTCCGTTGAGATGAGATCAATATAGAACTCATTTTTGCCATAGAACTAATGAACCAATCATAACCATCCATTTTTATTTTCCACATTTTTTTTTAAAACAACATATCTTGCAAACCGTAAATTTTCAAGCTACAAAAAAAATAAAATAAAAAAAAAAACCATCGCGACGAGAATTAAATCATCTTTCTATAGATATGCATTGTTATATACTTTCGACGAACATTTTTTTTTTTTCGAACTTTTTTTTTTTTTTTTTTTTTTTTTTTTTTTTTTTTTTTTAATTTCCGCCCAGAAAGAATCATATATGATTCGTAAAAATCATATATGATTCGTAAAAAATCATATATGATTCGATTCTTACGAATCATATATGATTTTTATAGGCGAAAAAAATAAAGTTCATCGAAAAAAAAGTTCGTCGAAAGTATATAACAATGCATGTCTATAGAAAGATAATTTAATTCTCGTCACGATGGTATTTTTTTTCGCGTAACGATTTACGGTTTGCGAGATATTTAATTTTTAAAAAAATGATGAAAGTTTATAACAATGCATGTCTATAGAGAGAATTTAATTCTCGTCGCGATGATATTTCTTTTTTCGCGTAACGATTTACGGTTTGCGAGATATTTAATTTTTAAAAAAATGGTGAAAGTTTATGTTTTTTATTTTGATAAAAAAAATGAGTGGCTAAAATTGCTTGATTGGTTCTACGGTAAAAATTGGTTCTACACGAATCTTTTCGCTTCGTCCTTTAAATACCACATGTGGCACTCAAATAAAGGTATTTAAAACATTTTACTCATCTTCACCTAGATTTTTTCTTCTAAATTTTGTTTTTGTCCCCTAAAAACTAGATTTAAATACACTTAACTTTTAGATTAAACAAAAACTAAAAATATATTTTAATGTAGGGGAAAATCTTTAAAAATGTACCATACTTGCCAAAAAAATGACTTTCGGGTATCGAACAATTTTTTTTCCTTATATGAGTACTGAACTTTCATTTTTTTGGCTTTTTGATGTACTTTGTGACATTTTTGTCCCTCAAATTATTAAAAATCTAGGGGCAAAAATGTCACAAAAGTACATTAAAAAGGCCAAAAAATGAAAGTTCATTACATCAAAAAGGACAAAATAGTCGAGTTTAAGGGAGAGAAAAAGATTTTTTTTGTGCAGTACGCGAAAGTCATTTTTTTGGCAAGTATGGTACATTATTAAAGATTTTGCCCTTTAATGTAAACCCAATAACCGTTGAAGCCGAATATGATCAATAACTCTATGCCATCTCTAATGGGCCTTCTCCGGGAGTAAGTAATGTTAACCGAATCATTTAAGCAAGCCGTTCAATATTCTAGCAATCTTTTTTGGTCTCTAAGAAAAACAATTCAGGGAACATCGAGAGATAGACGTCCCAATTATGCTTCATTCCAAAAGTTGATGGATGCACCCCATTGCCAACTTTCATGGAGATTTTTAGTACTACTAGCATAATTTTAATGCAATACATAATTTAGTACTATTGATCAATAACCAAAGAGAAGAGATTGATGTTTGCATGAAGAAGTTGGTTGTCTAAGCCAAATATTGATTTCCACGGGCAAAGAGACAACCAAGAGATTTGTTCGTCAAGTAACTTAAAGCCGACATGAATACCATAAATAGCTTGATTTTAAGATGGATTTCCATAACGAGTTTGAGTTAGTGCAAAAATGCCACCACTATATGATCACATAGCGAGATTTGAAGCTTGTAAACTGTCGATACCAAGGCCTTGTTAGCCCATACTTTGTAATATAGTTTGTATCGGGCCTAGCCCGTGTCTAGAATGTACCATGTATCTGTATATATTCGCATGATGTATGGCAAGGATCAATCAATCATTAAAAACATATTCGGTTATACCATTTACATGTCTGTCATGGTATCAGAGCATGATGAATACAATGCACTTATTAAACATAATCGTCCCACTATTCGTCCGAATATGCTCGTGTCTTCTATTTCCCCTTCACCTAAATCATTTCGTGAGGCTTTCAAAGATCCTAATTGGCAAAATGCTATGCATGATGAATACAATGCACTTATTAAAAATGGAACTTGGACTCTGGTACCTCGCCCTGTTGACACAAACATTATTCGGAGTATGTGGCTTTTTCGTCACAAGTATTTGGCTGATGGCACTCTTAGTCGCTACAAGGCTCGACTTGTGGCAAACGGTAGTAACTAGTTGGAAGGGGTTGACGTAGACGAGACCTTCAGCCCGGTTGTTAAACCAGGCACAATTCGGACTGTTCTAAGCTTAGCAGTTTCTCGACATTGGCCGATTCATCAGCTTGATGTCAAAAATGCTTTCTTGCATGGTGACTTATCAGAGACTGTATATATGCATCAGCCACCAGGTTTCAGGGATCCGGTACACCCTGATTATGTATGTTTGTTACAGAGGTCTCTATATGGTCTCAAACAGGCCCCTAGAGCATGGTTTCAGCGCTTTTCTTCTTATATCACTAGAGTTGGATTTTCTCATAGTCGCTGTGATTCATCTCTTTTTATCTTCCAACAGGGACAGATACTGCCTACTTACTATTATATGTTGATGACATAGTACTCACTGCTTCTTCTGAGGCCTTGTTAAAGCAGATTTTCCAGTCTTTACATCAGGAGTTTTCCATGACTGATCTTGGGCCTCTTAATTATTTTCTGGGTATTTCCGTTACTCGAGACTCTTCAGGGTTGTTCTTATCGCAGAAGAAATATGCTACAGAGATTTTAGAGCGGGCTCACATGACTAATTGTAACACTTGTCGGACTCCTGTCGATACCGAATCCAAACTAGGGGATGATGGTGATCCAGTCTCTGACCCGACTTTATTTTGGAGTCTTGCCGGGTCATTACAGTATCTTACATTTACCCGACCAGATATATCTTATGCAGTTCAGCAGGTTTGTCTTCATATGCATGATCCTCGGGAGCCTCATTTATCAGCTCTCAAGAGAATCTTGCGCTATGTTCAGGGCACTCTGGATCATGGTCTACAGTTATTTTCCTCATCTACTACAGAGTTGGTTGCCTACTCGGATGCTGATTGGGCTGGCTGCCCTACCACTCGGAGATCGACATCTGGTTATGTGTTTTTCTTGGTAACAACCTACTCTCTTGGTCCTCTAAGCGTCAGCCTACACTTTCTCGTTCCAGTGCTGAGGCCGAATATCGTGGTGTCGCAAATGCTGTTGCCGAGACTTGTTGGCTCCGAAACTTACTTCGTGAACTGCACTCTCCATTATCTTCTGCTACACTTGTCTACTGTGATAATGTCAGTGCCGTTTACTTATCTTGTAATCCGGTTCAGCATCAACGTACGAAGCACATTGAGATCGATATTCACTTTGTTCGTGACTTGGTTTCCACTGGTCAGGTTCGGGTACTCCATGTCCCTTCTCGCTATCAGTATGCAGATATCTTCACCAAGGGATTGCCATCCGCATTATTTGAAGAGTTTCGCTCCAGTCTAGTGTTCGGTGCCCTCCCGCTTCGACTGCGGGGGAGTGTTAGCCCATACTTTGTAATATAGTTTGTATCGGGCCTAGCCCGTGTCTAGAATGTACCATGTATCTGTATATATTCGCATGATGTATGGCAAGGATCAATCAATCATTAAAAACATATTCGGTTATACCATTTACATGTCTGTCAGGCCTCAACGAGGCTTAGAAGAATAAACCTTTTTCCCAGCAATGCAAGTCATTTTATTGTTGTCTAAAGACACTCGCTAATAAATTATGCTTAAGCTTCTCTAGGTACTTAATCACACAAGGCATGGTGCTTTAAAAATAAGATACAGTAGATCCCAAGAGCTACAAAATCGATATCAAGAGGACAAGTCTTCTATCACAAGAGAGGGTTTTTTCTGTTACNAAAAAAAAAAAAAAACAACAACAACAACAACAACAACGCGTGCAATGTTATCTGCACGTTACGATGGGCATGGACAACTAAATATACAAGTTGGAATTACCCACATGTTCGCGGGTAAAAGAAAATACGCGATGCACGTGATATGTAGGGGCAGCCGTGTCCATCACCCGCAAGTGTTGTTTGTGATTTAGATATATGTCATTTGATATCGGATCTAAAATGTTAACTTTTGTAATCATTTTACAAATTTTTTTCCATCTAAAAAATAAGATCAGGAGTTCTTTACATTAAAGACCGATGCACATTTACATCCATTCAAACTACCCCACCTGTCGACAACTTAATAGAAGTCTGTCGACAATTTAATCTACCACATAGCAATTGCATGCAATCAATGAGATGGTAAATATATTGTAGAGAAAGATTGCCAAATGAAATCTTTGCCCTCCGATTGTTTCACTTGGATCCATTTAATTGAATATAGAGGGCCAAGATCATTCTTAAGCAAACACAAGTATCCAAAAAAAAACGCAATTACCCGTTGGTTAAAAAACATCTAACTTCTCTTTTTATACAAACCAAAACATGCATAGAAGCAACACACCAAAACACACTTCAATTCCCTTTCTAGAACCATAACTTCTTGCTGTCATAAATATTTTAAATGGCTTGACTACCTTCATAGTGTTCCAAACTCGATCACATTTGAATATGACAGTGGAATCGGGAACCATACCTCCATGAAAAAACCTCTCATCACTATATTTTTCGCCCAAGTACATTTACATAGTGGTCATTGGCTTTTTGTGTTGAGATCCCTCTAGCCATACGAATGGTTGTCCCTGTCATGTCGGCCATTTGAATGAATATACAATGTCCTTCAGATTTTTGGTTTTCAACTATTGGTGACGTATCCTTGCATGATCGAGAAAGTGAAGAACTTTGTAAATAGCTTGCCAAAGTTCTTCACTTACTCGATCATGCAAGGACACGACACCAATAGTTGAAAACCAAAAATCTGAAGGGCATTGTATATTCATTCAAACGGTCGACATGGGAGTTTTGATGAATAAAATTTCAAGTTACACATGTACTTTTGAAGCAAGATGAATGATTTGGAATGACAATAATCTGGGAAAAAGTATTTGGTTATATGTTTGGTGTATGCATGTAGATTTTGGGTTTAGAACAATGATGTATGTCTTAGATTGTAAGGTTTTTTATTTTTTTATTTTTTATTGTTTGTTTGTTTTGTTTTGTTTTGCGGACAAAGTTTGGTTGTAATGGTTAAATTTGATGTTGTTGATTTTTTTCGCTGAAATGGTTGCTGAATTGAAAATGGCTTTGCTAGCTTGTGTATGAATTAAGTTTGCCCTATGAACTACCTTGAATATAGGGGTTAATGCTTGTGTATAATGTGATTATTCTAACTCATCAAAAGTCTGGCAATCAGATAATTTTGAGCCATTTCCATAACTAGAAATTTAATTACTCTAACTATCCTTAGAAAACCATAATCAGTTTCTTTTAATAAGCAATAATCACGTTGGCCGCGTATAAGAACACCCCGTTAGTACTATATAAGGCAAATGATTAAAAAGAGTATCATACTTGTCATCACTTCCTCTTGTGGGTAGCGAACAATTTTTTTTTTACTTTTGTGGTACTTTCTTTCAAATTCATCCTTTTTAGGGTACTATGTGACATTTTTGCCTTTCAGGGGAAAAAAATTTCTAAATGCTAAGAGGGCAAAAATGTCCAAAAATTTCGCAAAATAATCTAAAAAAGATGAATTTGAAAGAAAAGTATTCACAAAAGCAAAAAAATTTGTTCGCTACCCACGAGAGAAAATGGTGGCAAGTATGATATTTTTTTTAATCATTTGCCCTACTATATATATCATGTAAATACTACTATTGTATAAAGAATAGTTTGTGATTTCAGAACTTATATTCTTATGCATTCATATATGGAAGTTAGCTCTTGTAAATACGCATACAGCAATAAACATAAAACATAGCTGTATATTTGGCATAATTTTTGCATTTGACAAGGCCGATGACGATGCTGTTATTTGCTACATGAGGAAATCAGGAAAACCGACCAAGTGATGCACCTGGAAGCACGTAAGTGAACTGTTTTTCATGGAATGCATATCGTTTCCAATCATGTATTAAAATAGATCCAAATAGTTATAAAGTGGTTCTGAATATGGTGATGGGAATATCGTATGCAAGAGAGGACATGAATAGGCTTTGATTACAGAAACCTTAACTGAAAATTTGAACATTCACATATTTTATGTTTGCAAAGAAAATATTGATTTTTACTTTTTTAATGTGTATCCCCCATTGGAGTTTCTTGACAAGATTCTTTACTGGCTTTGAACATTTGTGTTTTGATACCTTGGTAGCAATTACTAGTCTTATCATCGTTCAATATTTCATGGTGCTCTTTTGTTTTAATTTTCATACCACAATGACAGTTGATGTTAAATGATGCTCATTGTGAGTGCCCAATTTGTACAGGTTTTGATTTGCTAACTTGTCAAGATTTATCTAAACTAGAGTTTATATTATCATGTTTCTGTTAGTCAACCAGAAACTGTATATCATTTATATACAAACTCAGACATGATGGATCTCGTAAGATCTGGAGTAGATTGCTATCTTTGAAGTAGGGGTGGCAATTTTTGACCTGACACGATGAAACCGACACGAAAATTAACAGGTTCGGGTTGAGCTAAATAGATTTCGGGTCAGGTTTGGGTCGACATATCTAACCCGTTTATTAAACAGGTGAGGTTCGGGTTAGTAATAAAATAAACGGGTCGACCCGCCAACCCGTTTAAGATTTTCTTTCTTAAATTAAAAATTATTTATATTTAATTATACGAGTTAAACGAACGGGTCGACCCGCCAACCCGTTTAAGATTTTCTTTCTTAAATTAAAAATTATTTATATTTAATTATACGGGTTAAATGGGTTAGAGGGTCGACCCGCTAACCCGTTTAACTCGTATAATATGCTAACTTTTGTATATAAAACGGGTTAAATGGGTCAACCCGAATCCCATTTAACATATTCAATCCGTGTAACCTATTTAACTCGTCAACCCAAGTATATATACAGGGGTCAGGTTCGGGTTACATGTAAACAGGTTAGGGTTGACATAGCTGACCCGATGATTTAATTGGGTCAGGTTCGGGTTGAGGTTTTATGACCCGCCAACCTGACAACCCGAACCCGATCCGAATTGCCACCCCTAGTTTTTTTTATAAACTGATCAAGCATGTATATGACTTCCTTATGTCCATTTATATGAGCTATTCAATTGTCTTGTCATTTTACTAGATTTTAGTTTTATGGATATTCACATAGGTGTATACCTGCCGAATATAAATTTTAGAGGTATTTCTAATTTTGGCCAGCTAACAAAAAGTGCTCACTCTAGACACCTCACGTTTTTTTTTCCTTTTCATTTTCTCAAAACTCCTCGAGCCAACCTTCTCCTTCATGTGGCTTTAGGCGCCGCCACTAAAATCTTGACAATAGTCCTTGCGCAAGTACTAGTTGCGTCACAAATACATGCGTGTAAGCTACCATTTGTTTAATTTATTGCGCAACTAGAGCCCACTATACCTGAGAATACTTTTATTTGTCTTTTTGCGAAAAAAGTTAAGGGACTAAAAGTAAAAGTCAACACAAACAATAAGAACTATTACTGTAACTTTTATAACTGAAAAAAAGTCAAAGGTTTATCAATGAGAGTCAACGGAAACCACAGAAACCAATAATGTAAGTTTTCTAAGTGTTAACCGGTCAAACAGGTCACCATCCGGTCAATATCACGTACATTGATCAAAATTTGAAAGTATTTTAGCAATACAAGTAATAGATTTAGTTGATTACGTATTTTGTTCTTTTTGAGAAAGTTTATTGCGTATCTTTAGATTCACTCATATTAATGTAAAATATCGTTTTTTGATTTTACCTTAGTCTTAGTTTCACTACTAATTACTATATATTGATGCCTTGATGGTATTGATATAAGTCAAGATTCGAATACGCATATTATGCAATACTAATTATATCACTGATTTAACCTTGCTTTTGTTTATAAAATCCTAGCTCTGAGACATTAGAATGTGAAGGTTCATTTTCATTTGCAACAAAAATTAACACTGTAACTATAATTATACACGAATATTTTGAAGACATGTTTAGTGATACATATCTTGTTAAACTCTTACCGAAATACTTATGGAAATGCTAATTAGGCCCATTAGTTGTCTTAGAACATACTCCCTAATCCATTGCTCTCATACAACTTACAAATTTTTTCATTTGATCTAGTTACATATACATAACTCCACATGTTGCACATATCTACGCACGTAGTTGTGCTATTAAGATCATATACGGTAAACGTGACCTTTTCTTTTGATATATATTTATATCTGTACTTCTATATAAAACATTTAAGTTGTGGGCTTCACCAAAAATTAAGATAAGGAGCTCTAATTATAGAGTGACATGTGTCACTTCTCAACTAAAAAATCACCTTTATTTTCAAATTGAAATATCTTTTGATCTATTTATTTTTTTAATGATCTAATTTCACCATATTTTCTAAAATTTTGAGCTTTTTAATTCAACATCCATTTTGATATATTTTTATAAGTTTTTAGTTTTTGCATTTTTTATGGGTTATTTTGATATTTTTACAACTTTAACCTTTATTTGAATTAATACAAACTTGATTCATCAAAATTATAACTTTTGGGGGAGTGTTTGACGGGTAAAAAATTGTGATGGTCTTATGCGAGAATAATAATGTCACAAGCAAGTTACGAGAAACCCAAACAAACACATACAATAAACACATATACTTTCATAGTGTTGTGTAACGAATTCACTAAGCGGTTACGGAATTATGGGAGAGTTGAATTAGCAATTCATTCATTATATTTCTATTATGACTATATTTTTTTCACCGCCGCTGTGCGCGGGTATCCAACTAGTTGTTTCAAATACATTTCTGATTATTAAATATTGTTTGACAATAAACCTACTTTTGATAATTATTTATCCAAAGCAGGTGTGTTCTCTAAAAAGTACTAGTCACTAAAAAATCAATCAAGTTTTAAACTATTCAAGAACATAATCATATTCAATTCTTGACTGTAATAAGAGAGGAAGGTGTCGTGAGGAGCTTAAGCTCCTCATTCGGGTCTCACGGGGTGCCACATCATCTTAACAAACCCCCCCCCCCTTACAACCCCCTTCACTCACAACTAACTACAACTTACTCATTTGGGCCCCACCACTTACAACTTTTTTTTTATTCAAAATATCAAATAAACTAAATTCATTTAATTAAAATTAAAATTACATTAACACATAAATAAAAATAACATTACATGTTGGGATTCACCACATGATGGATCTCGTAAGATCAAAATCTTTTGTTTCGGCAGTCAGAGGAGATTTATGCAAAGCTCATCAATTTATGATTAGATTTCACGTCCATGAATTTTAGCTTAGTAGTGTGCATTCCAATAATTTTTCCAACATATGTCGTCGTTTAAGTATTGTTTGAGATTTAGATATGTTGTCCGGTCGATATTTCATTTGATATCGGATCTAATGTTCATCTTTTGTAATCAATTACGGAGTATCAACTTTTGTTCAATCAATAAGCAAAAACAAAAAACACTAAATCCAAACTTATTACCATAACAACTCACGGACTGATAAAGAGATATCACGAGCTCTTTACATTCAAATCTAATGCACATTTACACTCATTCATAGCACCCAACTAGGCAACTACCTTTGTAGTATTGTAGAGAAAGAGTGCCAAATGAAAATTTTCAAATACGTACTACTTGAGAAAAGCACTCTTTATGGCATGGGGAGCCTCCTCATGCACAAAGTAAACTCCAACTATACCAAATTTAACCACTTTATTCAACCACTTTATCACAAGCTAGCATAGTACTTGCAGACGCAACCAATGAGATGGCAAATATAGAGAAAGATTGCCAAATGAAATCCTACGCCAACAAAAGAAATCTATAAAACCGTCCACAAAATAAGGTGTCACTCCTTGATTGGCTCAATAAGAGAGAAAAGAGAAAAGCTATAGAAAAATACAGCAATCAGGGAGTGACACCTCATTTTGTAAAATAACATTATTTTCTTTTTCTGATTATCTATTTGACCGTATTAAAATTCTAAATTCTAATTAATTGAGGGGTCTCTATTTTGTAGATTATGGTTAATGTATATCTTTAGATCATGAATATATTTAGACTAATATTCCATATCAAAAAAAAATTCTCAATTTCCTTTCTAGGCCGGTTTTAAAGTTATCAACAAAAATCCTTATCCCATCTATCTATTAAAAATAGAAATTGATAAAAAAAAATTTATAATTGATTTTTTAGAGCTCTTTTTGTGGGTGTAGCATTTTCCTTGAAACAAACACAAGTAACCACAAAGAAACATAAATACCTATCGATATAAACATCTAACTTCTCTTTATATACAAACTCAAACATACAACCAACACACCAAAACACATTTCCCTTTCTACTACCACAACTTCTTTAATCTCGGTAGATTTCTCAATAGGTAAACATAAAATATGGTTATGTACTATACCAACTATGACAATTTTCTGTCAACTATTTTAGCATGCCACTCTTTTGTCTTGACAAAAGTGTTAGGAGTGGGCTTGACTACCTTCATAATATGTTCAATACAAGTGAGTTAATCTTCAAATATCCGTTTTCGCTCTTTTAGACTCCTGCAGATTTTATCTACATACGCTTTTGGATCTATAAATACTTCTTATGATAGTTCTTAATCTATCCAGAGAGAACATCTTACAACTCAATAATGGTACGATGAACGCCAAGAATGCAACTGATGCCTGTGGTGCGACTTTCAACCAGTTTCAAGAAGCATGCCTGCTGTATAACATACATGTTTGGAATGGACTTGGACAAGTGGGAAGGTGTATCTTTAAACGTGCGGGAATGTTGAATGTTGTTGTTAAGTTACCTATGAACAACAGGGACCTTCGAATGAGGCTGGTATCCTTGGGAGAATGTGGACCTAGTCATTCGTGAGTGCAGGATTCGAATGATAAAGCGAGATCTCAATGTTGCAAAGGCTTTGCTAAAGCATGCGCATATGAAACAAAATCTTGATTGGGTTCGTGAATTGACAAAAAAAGCAGAAGTACAAGCTCTAAGCGCGTGGCATAATTAAGCGTTGTGTAGCCTCTTGCAGCCTGTAGAAAGACAAGTTTACTTAGTTTAAAACAATAAGATGACACTAAACTACAATCCAACAATCCTTTTGTTTGTGATTAAGCAAGTTAAACTTTTTCAAGATACATTTTAGCCTAAGTATGTTATATATGCTTTTGTGTTGTGATAATTGCAAAGTCTTTGCATACACGTCTAGTTTATAACAATCTATACTACATATAACGAGAAAACACATTTGACTAAAACTTAACACTTGAAAAATAATAACATTGTTTGACAAAAATACCGGTACTTATAAAAGACAATTAGATCTCTTAATATTTAAATACGTAATTACAATTTAAACAACTAACTTTCTTCCGTGTAACTTACTCCACACCCATATAATACATACATAAAAAAAAAACTGTACACACAAATTGATGATATGATACATCATCGCCGCCGCTATGCGTGGATAATCATATAGTATTAATATTAATCGTAAAAATTAGTGACAAGACTTTAAAGTCATAAAGTCAATACAAAATTACTGTGTAACTTTTCTCTCATAATTGCTAAAAATGATTTTTGGTTTATCAGTTCTTTTTATTTACGCCATTAGATGATGATTGCCAATGTCTTCCACCATTTGATCTTCATTCATTTAACTTATTTTTATTTCTCAATTTACTAATGAATTTATTTTATCTAAATTCTATATATTTGATTTACTTTAAATGATTATTAACAAGAAAATAAAGTCACACTAAAAATAAAAACCATGAAAAATGTGGATTACATAAAAGTTATAGTTGTTGTGGAATAACCGCGATAATATCCCACCTACTAGGTAAAGAGTGTGAATCTTTCAACACAAGTATACCTCAAACTAGCTTATTGAAAATTAAGACAATGCTAAAAGAACAAGAGAATGGAACACCAAACTTTCTTATATATTTCTTATAGAAATATATTACAAACTAGAAACCTACTAGTACAAAAGAAAGGAAGATAAAACACTACAAGATTGCTTGTATGTGTGTTTTGGTGTGATTGCAAACAAGAAACAAATGATCTATTTATAGGCAAGCATGTCCTTGCTAGTTCATGCATTTAGAAAGCAAGTGGAGCAAGTGGTAACAACTTGTAGCAATCAAGTTGTCAATTATTTAATCTTCTATCCAAGTTGATATTAGCCATATATTATTACAAATCTCCACCTTGGCTAATATCAATTCTTCAATCTCGTCATCAACCATCGTTGGTGGAGTCTTCAAACCAATCTTCATGTTTTCACAACATTGATCAAGTCTAAACAATAATTAAACTTGATCCCAGCTACTACTTTAGTCAACATATCTGCGGGATTTTTAGAAGTATGGATCTTCTGGATTCTAACTCCACCTTCTTCCAGTATCTCTCGTATGAAATGATACCGAACATCAATGTGCTTCGTCCTTGCGTGATAAACTTGATTCTTCGCTAAATGAATTGCACTTTGACTGTCAGAATTCATCGTGACAAAATTTTTTTTGATTCCAAGTTCACCAAGCAACCCCTTGAAGCCAAATTCCTTCCTTTACAGCCTCTGTCATCGCCATATACTCTGCTTCTGTAGTTGACAAAGCAGTAGTTGACTGTAAGGTTGACTTCCAACTAATAGGAGCTTTTGCTAGAGTAAAAACATAGCCCGTCGTGGATCTTCGCTTGTCTAAATCTCCAGCATAATCTGAATCGCAGTATCCTTCTACCTACTGACTACTTCCATGTTCGAATACTAACCCTACATCGACCGTGTTATGGATATATCGTAATATCCATTTAACAGCTTGCCAATGTCCTTTTCCAGGGTTATGCATATACCTGCTCACCATCCCAACAGCATGACTAATATCTGGTCGGGTACATATCATAGCATACATTCAGTGGCGAAGCTAGAAAATTTTCAGTGGGGGGTCGGGATCTAAATTTTTTTTCCTAACGCTATTTTTCGGGCAATACCGAAATTTTGGGGGGTCGAAACCAAATATACCGAAATTTTTCTACACGAAAACTATATACCCCCTACATCGCAAAAAAAATTTCGGGGGGTCGGGCGCCCCCCGGCCCCTATGTAGCTGCGCCATTGCATACATTAAGCTACCAATAGCACTTGTATAAGGCACTTTCTCCATGTATGCCCTCTCTGCATCATTTTTCGGTGACATATCAGCACTGATCTTAAATTGAGAAGCGAGTGGTGTACTAACTCGTTTTGTTTGCTTGTCAATCCTAAAACGCTTTAGAATCTTTCTCAGATATTGTTTCTGAGTCAAACATAGCTTCCTCAATTTTCTGTCTCTGACTATCTCCATGCCGAGAATCATCTTTGCTTCACCGAGATCCTTCATCTCAAATTCGCTTTTCAACCGAGTCTTTAACTTTTCAATTTTGTCTTGACTTTGAGAAGCTATCAACATATCATCTACATATAAAAGAAGATATACGAAGGACCCATCTTGTAGCTTTTTCAAATAGACACAATGGTCGTATTTGCTTCTTGTGTACTTCGACTCCATCATAAACTTATCAAATCGTTTGTACCACTGCCTTGGGGATTGCTTCAACCCGTACAACGATTTATGAAGCTTACACACTTCATGCTCTTTTCCAGCAACTTTGAATCCTTCTGGCTGAACCATATAGATTTCCTCTTCCAAGTCTCCATGTAGAAATGCAGTCTTCACATCCATCTGAACTAGTTCCAAGTCCAACTGTGCTACCAAAGCCAACAAAATTCTAATAGAGGAATGCTTTACCACTGGAGAAAAAACTTCATTGTAATCAATTCCCTTTTTCTGAGCGTAGCCTTTAGCTACCAATCTTGCTTTGTAGCGAACATTATCTTGGCTAGGAAATCCTTCTTTCTTTGCATACACCCATTTGCATCCAATTGCCTTCTTCCTTTTTGGGAGGTTGGTTAACTCCCATGTCTGATTCTTCTCAAGAGACTGCATTTCTTCGCTCATGGCAATCCTCCACTTCTCGCTCTCTGAGTCTCGAACCGCTTCAGAGTAAGTAGTAGGAACATCATCAGCTGCAATTGAAGATGCACAAACCACCATATCATTAAGGCGAGCAGGCCTTTTAGTGTTTCTTTTGGGCTTGCTGGTAGCAATTGATTCATGTTGTTGCTGTGGAGGTTCTTTGGTTTGAACCTCCTCTTCTTCATAATCTCCTTCTACCACAGGAGAATCATCAATTGTTTCTCTATCATTTGGTATAATTATTCTTTCAAACTCCACCTTTTCGGGAGTTCCATCTAACTGCTTAGCATTCACCTTCTTCAACATGGTAGATTCATTAAAGGTGACATCCCTACTAAAGATCGTCTTTTTCGTCTCTGGACACCATAGACGATAGCCTTTTATTCCAGAGGTGATCCCCATGAACAATGCTTTCTTTGCTCTGGGATCCAACTTTGATTCCTTCACATGATAATATGCAGCGGAACCAAAAACATGCAAGGAATCATAATCCGTAGCAGGTCTTCCATACCATTTCTCAAATGGTGTTTTCCCATCAATAGCAGTAGATGGCAAACGATTAACGAGGTGACACGCATACGTTACAGCTTCAGCCCAAAATTCTTTACCCAACCCAGCATTGGATAACATACACCGAACTTTCTCCAGCAAGGTTCAGTTCATGCGTTCTGCCACCCCGTTCTGTTGTGATGTATGCCTGACAGTGAAGTGTCTGACAATGCCTTTGTATTCACAAAATTTTGTGAACTGATCATTTTTGTACTCTCCACCGTTATCTGTTCGGAGATGTTTGATCTTTCTGCACGTCTGAGTTTCCATCATCTTTTTCCACTTGATGAACACTCCTAGCACTTCATCCTTTGTCTTCAACGTGTACACCCAAACTCTTCGAGAAACGTCATCAACAAAGGTTACATAGTAGTGTCTCCCTCCTAAAGAGCTTGTCTTTGAGGGACCCCATACGTCAGAGTGGACATAATCCAAGATAGCTTGTGTCTTGTGAATAGATGTCCCAAATTTCACCCTTGTTGTCTTCCCGTTGATGCAAATCTGGTCGGGTTCATATCATAACATACATTAAGCTACCAACAGCACTTGTATAAGGCACTTTCTCCATGTATGCCCTCTCTGCATCATTTTTCGGTGACATATCAGCACTGATCTTAAATTGAGAAGCGAGTGGTGTACTAACTCGTTTTGTTTGCTTGTCAAACCTAAAAGGCTTTAGAATCTTTCTCAGATATTGTTTCTGAGTCAAACATAGCTTCCTCAACTTTCTGTCTCTGACTATCTCCATGCCGAGAATCATCTTTGCTTCACCGAGATCCTTCATCTCAAATTCGCTTTTCAACCGAGTCTTTAACTTTTCAATTTCGTCTTGACTTTGAGAAGCTATCAACATATCATCTACATATAAAAGAAGATATACAAAGGACCCATCTTGTAGCTTTTTCAAATAGACACAATGGTCGTATTTGCTTCTTGTGTACTTCGACTCCATCATAAACTTATCAAATCGTGTGTACCACTGCCTTGGGGATTGCTTCAACCCGTGCAACGATTTATAAAGCTTACACACTTCATGCTCTTTTCCAACAACTTTGAATCCTTCTGGCTGAACCATATAGATTTCCTCTTCCAAGTCCCCATGTAGAAATGCAGTCTTCACATCCATCTGAACTAGTTCCAAGTCCAACTGTGCTACCAAAGCCAACAAAATTCTAATAGAGGAATGCTTTACCACTGGAGAAAAAACTTCATTGTAATCAAATCCCTCTTTCTGAGCGTAGCCTTTAGCTAGCAATCTTGCTTTGTAGCGAACATTATCTTGGCTAGGAAATCCAATCTTGCTCTGATACCACTTGTTGTGGAATAACCGCGATAATATCCCACCTACTAGGTAAAGAGTGTGAATCTTTCAACACAAGTATACCTCAAACTAGCTTATTGAAAATTAAGACAATGCTAAAAGAACAAGAGAATGAAACACCAAACTTTCTTATATATTTCTTATAGAAATATATTACAAACTAGAAACCTACTAGTACAAAAGAAAGGAAGATAAAACACTACAAGATTGCTTGTATGTGTGTTTTGGTGTGATTGCAAACAAGAAACAAATGATCTATTTATAGGCAAGCATGTCCTTGCTAGTTCATGCATTTAGAAAGCAAGTGGAGCAAGTGGTAACAACTTGTAGCAATCAAGTTGTCAATTATTTAATCTTCTATCCAAGTTGATATTAGCCATATATTATTACAAATCTCCACCTTGGCTCTTACTTCGAATCCTTTAGATTCTAAGGTACCTACGGAAATGAGATTCTTTTTCAACTTTGGCGAATAATGAACACCTTTCAAGGTCACAATTGTTCCGTCTTCATTTTGCAATCGAACGGAACCAATCCCATGAGTAGTAAGGGGAGTTTCGTCTGCCGTATAAACAACTTCCTCATGTTCTTCAAAATTACTAAACCACTCTCGATGTGGTGTAATATGATGGCTACATGCGGAATCTAATAACCATACATCAGAAGCATTCTTGGTTGACGATGTTGCAAGTGAGAGATCTGATTCTTCATCATCACACTTGGTGACATTCGCCTCTGCTACAACTTTCCCTTTATAGTGATTGTCCTTGGTTTTCAACTTTGGACAATCTCTCTTTCAGTGACCTTTTTCATGACAAAAGGCACATTCATCTTTGCTTAGTCTTTGCCGCGACTTGGCTCTCCATCTCTTATCGGTGCCCTTCTTCTGTGAACGACCTCTGACCAGCAAAACCTCTGCGTCTCCACTTGAACTAATCTGCTTGTCCTTCCTTCTCAGTTCTTTACTATACAAAGCAGCATAAACTTCACTAAGAGACACATCATCCTTCCCATTAAGTAGAGTTGTTTCAAGCAACTCGTACTCCTCTGGAAGCGATCCCAACAGTATTAATGCTAGATCCTGGTCTTTGAACACCTCATCCATATTCATCAAATCGGTTACCAGTTGGTTAAAACGTAATGTGATCATTCATCGTAGTACCTGGTACATAAGTGAAGCGAAAGAGTCGTTTCTTCATAAAGAGCTTATTCTGACAATTTTTCTTCAGAAATTTCTCTTCCAATGCCACCCACAGTTTGTAGTCGGATGTTTCTTTTGAGAAAGCATATCGTTGCTCTCTCGAAAGACATGAACGAACCGTACCACAAGCTAACCGATTGATGGTTAACCAATTCCTCTCTTCTACATCCTCTGGTTTACTTTCTTCAATGGCAATGTCTAGACCTTGCTAAAAAAGAGCGTTTAGAACCTCACTTTGCCACAAACCGAAATGGCCTGTGCCATCAAAAACCTCCACCGCCAATCTTGCATTTGTCAAGACCGGTCTAGCCCAACTTGGAGATGTTAGATCCACCGATGTGGAAGGTTTGTCAACTTTGCCATCCACCATTTCGTGTACAAATTAATTTTCAATAGCTTCAACCAAAAAACCAACATAATTCTTTTCTGATGTGGAGGATCAAAATAAATTGCAACCACAGAGCATACTAAGAATAACCTCGGCTCTTGATACCACTTGTTGTGGAATAACCGCGATAATATCCCACCAACTAGGTAAAGAGTGTGAATCTTTCAACACAAGTATACCTCAAACTAGCTTATTGAAAATTAAGACAATGCTAAAAGAACAAGAGAATGAAACACCAAACTTTCTTATATATTTCCTATAGAAATATATTACAAACTAGAAACCTACTAGTACAAAAGAAAGGAAGATAAAACACTACAAGATTGCTTGTATGTGTGTTTTGGTGTGATTGCAAACAAGAAACAAATGATCTATTTATAGGCAAGCATGTCCTTGCTAGTTCATGCATTTAGAAAGCAAGTGGAGCAAGTGGTAACAACTTGTAGCAATCAAGTTGTCAATTATTTAATCTTCTATCCAAGTTGATATTAACCATATATTATTACAATAGTATTTACTGGTTGGTGTTTAATTTTTGGCCTTTCGATGAGTTGGGTTGGCTTGTGGCAGACACCTTAATGGCCACCTTTACTTTCTCCAGCGACTTTTATAAACAAAGCAGTCAAATACTGCGGTTTTGTAACTTTTGTATTAAGGAAAGTCTATATGAAATTTATTGAGCTCAATATCATCAAGGCAACACAACAATTTTTTACCATTACCACATCTAAACCAAAAATAAACTAGCAAGTGCAATTTAATGAATATTCTATGACATTTTAGAAAAGAGATTATGAGAGTTATACCTTTCGACCGACTCCATTCAGGTAACAGATTTAAGTACATCCGAGTTTACGGAGAAAATAGTGGAGTTAAAGTGTGAAATTACATCTTCGATAGAACAAAGAAAAAAGGCTTAGTTTTCTTGTTCCATCACGTGCTTTTAAGAATCAGAACAGCCATTGCGGCGAGAATACAAAGCATTATCCATTTAAACAGAGGAATCGTGGTCGGAAAACATGTAACATTATCTCTAAGAAAACATCCACCTAAATGAACCACAAAACCAATGATCCCAACTTTGATCAACATGAGTCAGCGCCTGCAGGAGAGATCTATATCATGAGAAGGCACTTAGAAACAAAAATAACTCACCTTAAATTTTTACTAAGAACTATGTTTGTGTGGGTGGTTTAAGGAAGGCGACGGACAATTGAGTAGTGGTAGTGTTTGTTTGAAAGAGTTTGAGAGACGTATGTTTGTTGTGTGTTTTAGCAAGAGTGAGTACATGGAGATATATACACAAAAAAATTAAAAGGGTATTTATTTATTTATTTTTATTTTTTTGTTTCTTGCTGTCAAATGCAGAAGATAATAATGATGCTTGGCAGTTGGTACAGGAGCAGTGATACAGAATCATTAGCCATTTAATAATAGAGGAAGGTTTATGTTCTAAAAATAGTAAGAAAAGGAACTAAATGGTTTTGAAATGAAACAGAGTAAGGATAAATATGGCAAAAAATTGAAACACTAGTCAAAAAAATGTACAACTCTTGTTGCATATGCACAACATATAGTCTTTAACCTTTTCGAATTTGTTTTTTCTGGTTAGTTCTATGTTTTCCTTTTTAATCTTATCTGAATACGGTTCGACAAAGTGTGACTCGATTTTGGTTTACTTTTATTTCAATCGGGTCAATGCAAATCGTTAAGGTATGTGTCAAGCGAGTTTAAAGTCGACCAAAACCTAATCATAATGCATACAATCACTTATGCTGCTTTATTTAAAGATTTATATTATAATTGTAATATTGCTAATTTTGTAACCAAATTTAGCACATTATTTATTTCCGAACGGTTTCTACAAATTGACAAAAAAGTGTTTATGGTTACTGAAAAATGACCTGTTTCAACCTACACTGGTTATGACCGGTTACCCAACCCGTATGACCTGTTCATCTTGCGTCTTCTACTTGCTTCAGTTGTTCCCTTTACTATTGCGAATATTTTGGAAAATTAATGTAACAGATACACATTGCAAAACATTAATTATGACATTATACATGATGAAAGTGCTTAGGGGTTTTGTAGCATGATTTGAAAATGATTATTGTGAATTTTAAACTGACAATTAAATAATCGATTGAGTAAAACAAGGGTTACGTGGTAAGTTACGATTATTTCAGTTTCCAAATTTTAACACAGTTTTGCACCTTATTGTTTCCTGATATGATTGATTTGGCTAAATTTATATAATCACAAAATCAGAACCACGCAAGCCCTATATGAACTATCTTGAATGTCATTTTTGAAGTGATTATTGTGACCTGAAGAACGATATTGAGAAAATTCTACACTTTTCTCAATATCAAGCTTCTCCAAACTTGATCATTATAACCTTAAACATTTAGAATTTCAGAATTAGTTTTTCTTAAAAAGCAATAATCACGTTGGGCGCACATCCAAACACCCCCGCGAGTACTATTTATCATGTAGTATACTACCTTAATTATTCATGTATGGAAGTTAACTCATGTAAAAACACATACAACAATATAATAAACATAGTCGTATATCTGACATTATTTCTTGCACTTAATAGGGCCAAAGATGCTGTCATTTGTTACTTGAACAGAAAACCGACCGAGTGATGTATTATCTTTTCCAATCGTGTATTAAGATAGATACAGATAATTATGAAGTAGTTCTGAAGCTGGTCATGGGAATCATTCTGATTGAACTGATGCTCATTATTAGAATGTTAGATTGTGAACCATCTTTGTTTGGTATTTTCTTGTTTTATTTTGAGTGATTTTCTAAGGTTTTTGTGTTAAAGGTAATATTTTGTGCAGATTTCTTAAGCAAATCGGATTGCTTTACTTATAGTCTCTTTCTATGAAAAGCAAGCGTTTTCATGAGTTTCTGTCATTTGATTCATTTTACGCGTGGCAATATCATATGCAAGAGAAGACATAAATAGGCTTTGATTACAAAAACCTTAAACTGAAAATTTGAACATTCACATTCTGTTTGCAAAGAAAATACTGATTTGTTATCTTTTTAATGTGTATCCCCCATTGTAGTTTCTTGACAAGATTCTACTGGCTTTGACACATTTGTGTTTCGATACCTTGGTGGCGATTAATAATCTTAACATCATTCAATATTTAACGGTGCTTTTTTTTTTTTTTTTCCCACAATGAATGTGATGTTAAAGGATGCTCATTGTTAGTTCCCAATTAATATAGGTTTTGATTTACTAACTTGTCAAGATTTATCTAAACTAGAGTCAATTATTATATCATGTTTCTGGTGTGTTTGTCAACCTGAAACTGTATGTCATTTTATTCCTTCATGGTTCGAGATCTACTAAGATCTGTAGTAGATTGCTATCTTTGTGGAACATAACATAATGAGTTCACATTCTCTAACACAGTTTATACAAGAATGGTTTGAAGTCTTCCGTGTTAGTGTTCGGAAAATTTGGTCATTAAGATCTGGCACCAGTTACTTGTTGGAACCACCTGATGGTAGGAGATTTGGGCAAAGCTCATCAATTATATGATTGGAGTTCACGTCCATGAATTTAGCTTAGTAGTAGTGTGCATATCAGCATGGGCGGAGCTATGTGAGGACCGGGGAGGGTCCCGGCCCCCTAGGTCTAAGCCCGTTAGTGTATTTATTTGCGATTTCATGTGTATTTCCAGAAAAAATTTATTTCGGCCCTCCCATTTAATGTATTTCCCCAAAAATATTTGTTTCGGCCCTCCCACAGACAATTTTCTAGCTCCGCCATTGCATATCAGATTAGTACTATTTAAGATTTGGATATGTTGTCCGATCGAAATGTCATTTGATATCGGGTCTAATATAATGTTCATTTTCTGTAATCATTTTTCAACTTTTGTTAAACAAACACTAAACGCTTTCACTTATTATCATACCAACTCACTGATGCACATTTACATTGAAGAGTCACTGAGCCTATATTTTACATTGAAGATTCACTGGTCATACCAATTCACTGATCATATCTTTTACATTGAAGAGTCACTCATCATTGTTAGACAATGAAAACTCCTTAGGTGACAGGTTTTATTGATACGATATATATAAATATGAGTAAATTACATGGATGGTCCCTGTGGTTTGTCCAAAATAACAACTTTCGTCCCTCGAAGTTTAAAGTTGCACTGGTAGTCCCTAAATTGGTAAACAAATAACACCACCGGTCCTTTAGTTTAACTGGTGTTAAGTAGTTCCGTTATAATATACACATTAGCCCATTTGGTTAAATATCATTGCATCGTTTATCCTTAATAATAACGACTGTTTATAATTTAAAGTTTCCATATGTTTTTATCCGTTTTTATACGCTTTCGTCCGCTTTTATAAGTTTTCTTACGTTTTATACGTTTTTGACCGTTTTTATATGTTTTCGTCCGTTTTTCTTACGTTTTCATCCGTTTTTATACGTTTTCACCGTTTTCTTACATTTTCATACGTTTTATCCGTTTTTCTTACGTTTTCATCCGTTTTTTATACGTTTTCACCCATTTTCTTACATTTTCATATGTTTTATCCGTTTTCAGCCGTTTTTATACGTTTTTATCCGTTTTGGTCTGTTTTTATATGATTTCATCCGTTTTTATACGTTTTCATCTATTATTTTTTACCTTTTTATCCGTCTTTATACGTCTTCATCTGTTTTTATACGTTTTCGTCTGTTTTATAGGTCTTCTTACGTTTTTATCCATTTTTAGACATTTTCATCCCGGATAAAAACATATGAAAACGTACACAAACATATGAAAATATAAGAAAACGAACGAAAATGTAAGAAAACGGGCAAAAATGTATTAAAATGTATGGAAACGTATGAATATGGATAAAAGTGTAAGAAAAGCGGACGAAAACGTATAAAAACGGTCAAAGACGTATAAAAACAGACGAAAACGGATAAAAACGTATGACAACTTAAGAAAAACGAAAGAAAACGTAAAAAAAGGGACAAAAACGTATAAAAATGGTCAAAAACGTATGAAAATGGATGAAAACGGTTAAAAACGTAAGAAAACGTATAAAAACGGATAAGAACGTATGACAACTTAAGAAAAACGGAAGAAAAAGTACGAAAATGTATAAAAATTGATAAATACGTATGACAACTTAAGAAAAACGGCCGAACATGTTTAAAAAAGGAAGAAAATGTACGAAAACATATAAAAACAGATGAAAACGGATAAAAACATAAGAAAATCGGATGAAAACGGATAAAACGTATAAAAATGTAAGAACGAGCGAAAACGTTTAAAAACATAAGAAAAACGAATGAAAATATATAAAAACGGTCAAAAACTTATAAAAATGGACGAAAACGGATAAATACATATGAAAATGGACAAAAACTTGTAAAAACGGATAAAAATTTATGGAAACCTTAAATTATAAATAGCCGTTTTATTAAGGATAAAAGATACAACGATATTTTACCAAAGGGGCTAACATGTAAATTATAACGGAACTACTTAACACCAGTTAAACTGAAGGACCGGTGGTGTTATTTGTTTGCAAACTTAGGGACTACCAGTGCAACTTTAAACTTTGAGGGACGAAAGTTGTTATTTTGGACAAACCACAGGGACCATCCATGTAATTTACTCTATATATATATAGAGACAAATACATAATGAAACCCTAGTTGACCCAAACCCTTAATCGGGCTTGGGCCATATATATTTACTAATACTCCCCAGAGCGGTGAAATCGCGAAAGCTCGGAGTGGATGAGAAAATTAAATACACATTAAAGCAATAAATTTTTTTTTTGATGAAGACGTTCGACAACAAGTGGAGACAAATCTTCATCAACATCACCAAAAGCAAAATAAATCGATAGCAAAGCAAAAGCAATAAAGCAAATAATTAATTTTGATGACGACATCTGACAACAAGTGGAGATTAATCTTCATCATGCAGCAACAACAAAAGCAAAGAAACAAAAATAATAGCAAAGCAAAGATTTTTTTTTTTTTTTTTTTTTTTTTTTTTTTTTTTTTTTTTTTTT
>LBNU01032793.1:199521-221638 GCA_014162995.1 Artemisia annua
GTTTCATTGGGTGATACACAGGAAGCGGCTCAACTTAGCCACCTAGGTCTGAGGATCAGACCCGCTCCAATACCATGTTAGACAATGAAAACCCTGTAAGTGATAAGTTTTATTGAATACGATATTATATAGAGGCAAATATATAATGAAACCGACCCAAACCCTGAATCGGGCTTGGGCCATATCTCTCCGCTAATAATCATATCTTATACACTCATTTAAACCACCCAACGACACCTAGAGAAAGATTGCCAAATGAAATCTTTACCCTCTAATTGTTTCACTCGGATCCATTCAATTGGAAATAGAGGGCCAAGATCATTCTTAAACAAACACAAGTATCCACAAACAAACACAAATACCTATCCGTTATAAACATTTAACTTCTCTTTACTTACAATCCCAAACAGAAAACAGAATCGGATCCATTGAGAAGGTTTTAAATTGAGAAGGCTAAAAAATGATAGATTTTTAACTTCGATTTAAGTTTTTTAAGTGTATAACTCATTTTAATGTGATTCTAATTCAAAATATGTAAAAAGAATTTGAATCAATGTTGAAACTTTCATGATTTTTTGATATAAGTATATTCGTGAATCATCTGTACAAATTTAATGAATCATTATCATAACTCGATTTTTACAAAGATTTGTGAATCAAATTTGTGATTTATCGTTTCAATTCACTATTAATTGATGTGTACTTGTACATCAAATTAAAAAAATATGAATTAATAGCTCAAATGAAGATTTCTCAATCTTCTCAATTAAAAAACCTTCTCAATGGAACCAAAGCCATCCCAAACATCCAAAAAACACACCAAAACACACTTCCCTCTCTAGAACCACAACTTTGTTCTGTCATAATATTTCAAATGGGTCAAAATTCTTAGTAGAGATCTCAATAGATAACATAAAAATGGTTATGTACTATATCGACTACGACAATTTTCAGTCAACTATTTTAGCATGCCGCTCTTTTGTCTTGACAAAAGTGTCAGGGGTGGGCTACCTTTATAATGTGTTTGATTTAGGTTAGTTAATCCTTTTGTTTGTGATAAAGCAAATTAAACTTTTTTTATGATACATAAGTCAAGCAACTAACTCAATTATATAGTTTGTACCATATAGATGATAAATGTTAATCTTGTGCAATCGTCCCAGAAATATCACTGTCTTGGTGTGACATCCATAGCTGTGGGATACACACACATGTATCTCTTTCATAGTTGACTTTAGTGACTTCATAGAGAGCAAAAATACGAACTATCGAGCTGCTAATATAGTAGACGCATCATATTAGCAGTACCAAGGGTTTTAGCAACTTGGGATCAAGACTTGGATGATGGTTTTTTGAACGAAATGTCTCAGATCAGAATAAAGATGCTTGCGCCATATTATGATTATAGTTGAGGTTTAGTCTTGTACGAATCATTCGCAATGGGCTAAACCATCATGACGATTTGAAAAAAAAAATTATTTAGTTGATTGATGGCCAAAACAAACACAAGATGGAACTTTATTTGTGTGCCAAGTTTCCGTAACTTGTGATAGCCTTATATTATACAGGAATAGCATCCCAATCTACTGATCTATTATGAAGGAAAAAAAGATTAGTCGTTAGTACTAATTTCTTTCGAAAAACAAAGCATCATTTATTTACATGATTCAATCTAACAACCCAAAAAACATAAGTTCTTTTTGTATTTCCTAGTAAACGTTGAACCAACAAGACAAAACTAAACCAAAGACATAAGCTTTATAGCTATGTAGTATGAGGTGAGGTTCTTATTTCACTTGCATATTATGTTGTGTGCAATAAAGTTAAGTGATTACCGTCTTAACCAGTTGTGGAGGTGGAGGAGCCAATTATGGAGGAGAAGGAGCCAAAAGTTAAGTGATTCCCTGTCTAGTTATAGCTCCGCCCATGACCAGTTCCGTGTTGCTCTCAACACCATAACGTCACTTCACCTACATATAAAAGACATATATATTACACAAATGAAACCAAAGAATCATTGAACTCAATGCGTTCTAACAAGTGTGATACGCCTTTGGATAACTATCTTTTATTTAATCGTATTCGAGTCATATTAGGAAAGAGTCATGTGAGTTATTATCTAGGAAACTATCTTTTATTTTGTAAGTTTATCTTGTATCGACTTGTGATACAAGTTAGGGTTTATTCGGTATTTATATACCGCATCATTCATTAATGAATGGTATGATTTGTCTAATAAAAATATCTCTAGTTTTCTTCTCTATTTTCTTAAGGAGCTCGCACACGCTAAAAGTGGTGCCTTATCCCGATACAATCCCTAACCGGGTCGTATCATACGTGGTCCCGTGTCTGTTCGACTGCATAACCAGTACTTCGAAGAACAAGGGAAAAAATTTCTGATGAACAGTAACTATGATAGTACCAGTGAACATGTCGTGAACAGTAATTTTTTTTTTTTTTTTATTGGAAACCCTAATCAAAAACCCTCTCAACGAGAGCTCTCAATGAAAGCACCAATTGATACGACCCGGTTAGGGATTGTATCGGGATAAGGCACCACTTTTAGCGTGTGCGAGCTCCTTAAGAAAATAGAGAAGAAAACTAGAGATATTTTTATTAGACAAATCATACCATTCATTAATGAATGATGCGGTATATAAATACCGAATAAACCCTAACTTGTATCACAAGTCGATACAAGATAAACTTACAAAATNTTTTTATTTGGAAATTTTGCGGATGGGGTCTATATATTAGCAGCATCGATCAAGTTCGTTTCGTATTTATTCTCTTTTCTCCTCATATTAGCAGTACCAAGGGTTTTAGCAACTTGGGATCAAGACTTGGATGATGGTTTTTTGAACGAAATGTCTCAGATCAGAATAAAGATGCTTGCGCCATATTATGATTATAGTTGAGGTTTAGTCTTGTACGAATCATTCGCAATGGGCTAAACCATCATGACGATTTGAAAAAAAAAATTATTTAGTTGATTGATGGCCAAAACAAACACAAGATGGAACTTTATTTGTGTGCCAAGTTTCCGTAACTTGTGATAGCCTTATATTATACAGGAATAGCATCCCAATCTACTGATCTATTATGAAGGAAAAAAAGATTAGTCGTTAGTACTAATTTCTTTCGAAAAACAAAGCATCATTTATTTACATGATTCAATCTAACAACCCAAAAAACATAAGTTCTTTTTGTATTTCCTAGTAAACGTTGAACCAACAAGACAAAACTAAACCAAAGACATAAGCTTTATAGCTATGTAGTATGAGGTGAGGTTCTTATTTCACTTGCATATTATGTTGTGTGCAATAAAGTTAAGTGATTACCGTCTTAACCAGTTGTGGAGGTGGAGGAGCCAATTATGGAGGAGAAGGAGCCAAAAGTTAAGTGATTCCCTGTCTAGTTATAGCTCCGCCCATGACCAGTTCCGTGTTGCTCTCAACACCATAACGTCACTTCACCTACATATAAAAGACATATATATTACACAAATGAAACCAAAGAATCATTGAACTCAATGCGTTCTAACAAGTGTGATACGCCTTTGGATAACTATCTTTTATTTAATCGTATTCGAGTCATATTAGGAAAGAGTCATGTGAGTTATTATCTAGGAAACTATCTTTTATTTTGTAAGTTTATCTTGTATCGACTTGTGATACAAGTTAGGGTTTATTCGGTATTTATATACCGCATCATTCATTAATGAATGGTATGATTTGTCTAATAAAAATATCTCTAGTTTTCTTCTCTATTTTCTTAAGGAGCTCGCACACGCTAAAAGTGGCGCCTTATCCCGATACAATCCCTAACCGGGTCGTATCAATTGGTGCTTTCATTGAGAGCTCTCGTTGAGAGGGTTTTTGATTAGGGTTTCCAATAAAAAAAAAAAAAAAATTACTGTTCACGACACTGTTCACTGGTACTATTCATAGTTACTGTTCATCAGAAATTTTTTTCCCTTGTTCTTCGAGTTACTGTTCATGGCATCGGGCAACAACGATCGTGACGCACTATCTAAGCTTTTGCAGGTTGTGTGCAATGAAGTTAAGTGATTACCGTCTTAACCAGTTGTGGAGGTGGAGGAGCCAATTATGGAGGAGGAGGAGCCAGAAGTTAAGTGATTCCCTGTCTAGTTATAGCTCCGCCCATGACCAGTTCCGTGTTGCTCTCAACACCATAACGTCACTTCACCTACATATATAAGACATATATATTACACAAATGAAACCAAAGAATCATTGAACTCAATGCGTTCTAACAAGTGTGATACGCCTTTGGATAACTATCTTTTATTTAATCGTATTCGAGTCATATTAGGAAAGAGTCATGTGAGTCATTATCTAGAAAACTATCTTTTATTTTGTAAGTTTATCTTGTATCGACTTGTGATACAAGTTAGGGTTTATTCGGTATTTATATACCGCATCATTCATTAATGAATGGTATGATTTGTCTAATAAAAATATCTCTAGTTTTCTTCTCTATTTTCTTAAGGAGCTCGCACACGCTAAAAGTGGTGCCTTATCCCGATACAATCCCTAACCGGGTCGTATCAATTGGTGCTTTCATTGAGAGCTCTCGTTGAGAGGGTTTTTGATTAGGGTTTCCAATCAAAAAAAAAAGAAAAAAAAAGGAAAAAAATTACAGTTCACGACACTGTTCATCGACACTGTTCATCGACACTGTTCATCGACACTGTTCACTGGTGCTGTTCATAGTTACTGTTCATCAGAAATTTTTTTCCCTTGTTCTTCGAGTTATTGTTCATGGCATCGGGCAACAACGATCGTGACGCACTATCTAAGCTTTTGCAAATAGGTACGGTGGCCGAATACGAGAATGATTTTAAGATTCTTAAAAATCAAGTAAAGGGGATCTCAGATTCTTTACTTATATCGTTTTATATCTCCGGAATTAAACTAGATCTACAATGTTTACTCTTACGGTCAAATCCCAAAACTCTAGACGAAGCTTTTTCATTGACCCGTGCGGCGGAAACACGCTTCGCGAACCTAGATATTTGGGAATTTTTGAGGTCCCATCCTTTAACTTTGGGAGAAGACTTCTTCAAAGCTCGTATCACCGAGGGTCGTTTTGAGACAATTGCTAAGGAAGAGAAAGAGCACATCGTTGAAAAGAAAATAGATGTCATTCTACCATTAGAGGGTGAATTTGCTTCACCTAAGGCTGAAGGGTCATTAGCTGATGAGTATATTGGAGTTGAAGAGGTTGTGGGTGGTGGCGAAGCGCTTAAGATTGGCGAGGATGAGTTGAATAGAGTGATATCGACACTTAAGGATGGAGGTGATGAATTTGATAGTCGTTTGGATGAAATAAATTTGAATTTAAGTAAGGAATTAGTGGACTCTCAATCTGCATATTCTTCGTATCACCTTGAGGGCAAGGTGATTTTTTAAGGAGTGGGGAGTGTTACTGCATGGGTAGCGAAAGGCGGAAGAATGGTGTTGTGTTATGTCCAAGGTAGTGGAAGGCGGAAGAGGTAAAAGGTGTTGGTTGCGGTAGCGGAAGGCAGGAGAACTACAAGAGTGGAAGATAGGATTAGGATATGGGATCCCGGAATCAAGAGAATTTTTCAAGACCACACCTTGAGGACAAGGTGATTTCGAAGGAGTGGGGAATGATACGCCTTTGGATAACTATCTTTTATTTAATCGTATTCGAGCCATATTAGGAAAGAGTCATGTGAGTCATTATCTAGGAAACTATCTTTTATTTTGTGAGTTTATCTTGTATCGACTTGTGATACAAGTTAGGGTTTATTCGGTATTTATATACCGCATCATTCATTAATGAATGGTATGATTTGTCTAATAAAAATATCTCTAATTTTCTTCTCTATTTTCTTAAGGAGCTCGCACACGCTAAAAGTGGTGCCTTATCCCGATACAATCCCTAACCGGGTCGAATCAAAGTGCCATTTTTCCCTTTCATCTAAGAGATCACATGTTTGTACGCAAATAACTTTATTAAACACAAATCCAATATAGAAAATTACAAATTTGTTGAGCAGACATACGAACCTATGAGCTTATCTTACTATAACATATTCATTGTAAACAAGAAAAAAAAAAATAAAAATAAACATCCTTAGGGGCGAGGGCCCGCTTGGTTTAAAGTGGGGAAAGGGAAGGGATTTGGCCGTACAATAGCAACATACTTTCAAAAGTGTTCCATTCTAGTACGCGTACTTTTTTTTGTCCCACTCAATGTAACGTACTTTACACTTTTATACCAATCTACCCCATTAAACTTGTATTACCGGCTAACTTCGAATTTTTTACCAAATCCCCTGCCACGTAGGATTTCCACTACATCCTTATTATAATAAATTCACCCCACTTATTTCTTCCCCAAATATTTGTTCCCCATTTTCATTTTTTATAAACCCTAAATCATTTAACCCTAACAATGTCTTCATCCTCCAATCGAAGTTATCGACCACCACCACCAACACATTGTGAACATGAACAACCAGTAATTAGACAGACTTCGCGGACAATTGATTTCCCTTTAAGGCATTTTCTTGGATGCGTTGAGTATTATAATGTAAGTTATTTGTACATTGCTTAAAATTGAAAGTAAGAAGTGTTGATGTTACTGATGGTTGTTGTTTCTACTATATAGGGTTCAAAATGCAGGACATTTTACTGGCTAGATCCTGAGTTGCCTAATGACTATTACAAACATGAGGTTTTTAAGTTGATTCAAAAGGAAAAACGTTTGAAAGAGGACAAGAGCTCACTGAATGGAAAAATAAGAGATTTGGAAAGGGAGATTGACTTTCAAAAAGCAACAATGGAGAAGGAAATGTTTCTGCTGCAATTGGACTTGAAAGAAAGCAAGAGTAGTGTGGTTTTTTTTTAAGAAAATTGTTGTTGTTTTGTCTTTGGTTATTGGTCTTATGTTATTGTCTAAAATGTGAAATGGAATGCTTGTTATGTAGGTTTGATGTAATGCCTTTTTATGTAATGAAATGCCTTTTGTTGGATATATCTGTGATGGGTAAAAACAGAATAAGTCAAAGGATAAAAGTCAATGGGTTAATATGGACCCAATTTCAGTCACTTAAGCAATGCATTATTGCATCACTTATGCAATGCATTATTGCTGTAAAGTTAATACAGTCACAACTGCACTAACAAATGCATTATTGAACTAAAGGCAATAAAATAGGACCACAATAACCTTGGATTCATTACTATCATTAAAAGAAAATTAGTGGACATACTGTCACACAATCCAAGATAATGTTTACTACTACCAATCCACATTGTGTACTGGAATTACCCACACCAACACATTGTTTAGTACACATACAAGACCCAATGTTTGACTACTTAAACATAAAGACAGCATACATCCCATACTTAAACATAAACATCAATCTTCTGCAAGCACCTCATCCACATCCCATGCTTTGTCTGCAGTTGAACCTGAACCATCAGCTGGAAACTTGAATGGTTTTCCCTTCTTAGCAATCCTTTCTGATTTTGCCCTTCTTTTCAAACTGGCAGTCTTTAAAGTCCCAGCTGCAATCATTGTTGCAACTTCTTGTGCAACTGTTTTCTTTTTATTACTTTGTTGAGTAGGAATGGTTTTTTTTGTAATACTTTGTTGAGTAGGAATGGCATCACAGTCCTGAATGGTGTCTTCTGTCACTGATTGCTCCATTTGTACCTGAAAAGTAATTGCATTTTCATTATATACAAATCATTCCTGGTCAACAAAGTAAATACAAAGTAAAAAGATGCAAAATTGTTACCAGTAGTTGGACAAAACTAGCTGACCTTGCACCCACACCAGATGACCCTTCACCCATAGCAGATGACCCTACACCATGTGTTTGGGTTCCTATCCACCAACCATTGCTTTGCTTCTGGATCAATGTTTCCAATCAGATTCAACTTGTTGTAAAGCACATGTTGAGTTGTTGTCCCAGCTGTACCCCAAAATAGGCTTTTGAAATGTAGACCATTCCACTTTTTCTTGAAATTTGCATATATGTGCCTAGCACATTGCCTATGTTCTGCATATGGCAACATTCTCCTAACAGCCTCCATTAATCCCTATTACATAGAAAACATGTGTTAATTAACAAGTAAATTAGTAAGTTTATAATGTAATAGCAAGGTTAAAGTGAAATACCTTGTGACCATCTGAAATGATACTCAAATAAGCACCCTGACACAAGTTTAGATCCTCACACAAACATGCCAAAAACCATTCCCAATTGTCAGTGTTTTCAATGTTTACTACTGCCCAGGCAATAGGAAACATCTGATTATTTGCATCTCTTCCCATGGCTGTCAAAAGCTCACCTCTGCAAGTAACTTTATGAAAACACCCATCAAGACCAATGACCTTCCTACACCCATCAGTCCATCCATCTTTCATAGCCTTGAAGCAAACATAAAATGTAACACCTGGTACTTTTCCTAAAACTCATTTCTAGCCAAACTTCTATTTTCGTACCTGAGATACTTTTAAATTTTTAATGCATGTTAAATTGGGCTTGAGAAGCGTGAGATATATTTTGAAACGAGAATTTATTCCTTGATTGACTCAGCACAACCTAGAAAACTCGAATTGTATTGCATTTGCCTTATTTGATTTATTTCGAGTTTGAGAAAAACTCTGAAGTTTATGCTTAATTTTATTGGAAAAATTATTTCGTGAACAATGGCGCAAGTTTCGTAAATTTTCGAGTCCGTTTGCTATGTCGTTTGAGCCCCGAACCGTTTTTACGAGAAGTTTAATACATTGGCAAGATTGGCCCCTTGATTTTATTTTCATTTCATACCCTACACTTTCAATATCTACAAAACTACCCTAAACCTCTAAATATAAATACCCCCTTATTATTATTTATTTCATTTATCTCCTCATAAAACACACACACACTCTCACTCCTCTCTCTCCCTTCTCTCTCCTCTTCGCCGGCGACACCTCACACCCCCACCGGAATCCATAAAATTCCNCGCGCATCAGGCCCCTTGAGTTATTTTCATTTCATACCCTACACTTTCAATATCTACAAAACTACCCTAAACCTCTAAATATAAATACCCCTTTATTATTATTTATTTCATTTCTCTCCTCATAAAACACACACACACTCTCTCCCCTCTCTCTCTCTTCCCTCGCCGGCGACACCCACACCCCCACCAGAATCCATAAAATTCCGGCCACCGGAAAATTTTCCGGCCATTCCCACTTACACCACCTATGACCTACCTCACCTTGTAGATCGGGACATCTCCGACTCATCCCCGCACTCCGTTTACCACTAAACCACCCCTACGCGTCCCACGCGCCACCCCCGTGACCCCCGTGACCACCGAGACCACCACCACCTCCCTACACCTTCTACCGACGGTAATAGCACCACCACTCGCCACCCTTTTTGTTATTTTTGATTTTATTCAAAACCCTAATTTTATTTTTTTATTAAATCCGAATTTATTTATTAAATCTTTTTATAAAAATATTTTTATAAATGTTTTAATGATAAAAACTTGTGTGGATTCCTTTTTGTTCTCGTTTGGCCGCGACTCGGTCTCAACTCACCGAGTCAACTCGGTGACTCGGTGAGGATCTTGATGTTTTGTCGTTGTTTGTTGTTTGGTGACGAAGGGAGTATATATTTTTCTTGTTGTTGTTAATTTTGAAGGCCTGTTTGGTCTTGTTTGTGGCTCGACAGCCGAGAACCACCACCACCGAGGCACGGGTGGTGGTGGGTGATGGTATTATTATTGTTGTTGTTATTGTTGAGGTGTTGGATGGATTTGATTTGGATTTGGATATTTGGTTTGAGCCGAAGTGTATAAGGGATTGGATTTGGTTTCGGTTTATGTTTTGGCCGAATAGGTTAGGATTCGGATTTGGTTTTGGTTATATGGTTTGAGCCGAATGGAGTTGGGTTTGGTTGTTTGATTTTAGAGTTGTTATTTTTGTTGTTGTGATTGTTTCGGGATTGGTTATTAGTCTCGGATTATTATTAGTATTATTATTATTTAGTTTAAACGGTAAATAATAAAACGGTTAATAAAACTAAGAAACCTGAAATACATTTGACATAGTTGAGAGGATTTGGACATTGGACTTGGTTTCCATGTTATTATATTGTGATGTTATATGTGAGCTTGAATTGGACGTATTGGATTTGCGACTATGGTTATTTGGACTTATGGACCCTTTAGTACACGAAATGGTAGGGTACGTTAGGCCCTTAAAGATCTTAACGTACCTGGAACCCGAACAATACCAAATGGTCGATAAACCTAAACAACTAATGGACTACGTAAATGATATATCCAATCATATTATTATTTATAAAATGTTAAATGTTGTTTAAATATAAAGAGTCGTTGACTCGGGAAATGTTCTATAAACGGGCAGGTCATGCCGAAATTTTGTAAAATTCTTTATAATCTTCAAACTATTTTACTAACCAATATTTATTTCAAAACCCTTTTTATTTCAACGTTATTTTGGGAAAATGGGTAAAACCGAGACTTATTATTATTGATTTATTTTTATTCGAAGGTGTCTTTATTTTTCTTTTCTTTTCTTTTCATTTCTTTTCGACGATTTTCTTCGAGTATTCATTCGCCTTTCTTGCGTATTTTGTCGTTTCGCCTACTTATTCTTTTCTATCTTTCTTCCACACGAGAATTTTCTTTGAAAACTATTTTCTTTCAAATGCCATTGTATTTTATAAACTTTATTCAAGCATAGTTTATTGAAATATTCGAGTACTATTGCTGAGTTATGATATTGATATTGCTTAGGTTGTGCTGAGGATTATTTGCTGTGACGCATTATTTGATTAGTTGATATATCTCGTTTCCTGCTATTGTTAAGGTGTGATTCATAGCCCCGCTTTTTATCTTTTAAATGTTTATAAACCCATGGGGTGAGATACATGCTTTAAATGTTTTCTGAGCACAAGTATTTTTGGTATGCTTTCCTGATTGGTATGCTTTCCTGACGATGTGCTAAGTAGCTTTGCCTTGCCATTGCAAGACCCTCAGATCATGAACCATTAATCACTTGCGAGTGAGCGCGAATATAGGGATATAGGCCTATAGGAATTGACCCTCCCACTCCTTTTGCTGGATAGGCAAATTGTGGTGTACTATATTCGATTTTGCCGGGTAATTGGCAAGTACTCGGCCTTGGGGGCACTATTATATTATGAAATTCCGCGGTTATATTGATACTATGATTGTTGGTTAACGTTTTGCGTGTCATGAGCTTAGCATCATCAACAATGTTATATGCACAGGGATGCCTCTATACATTGGTTGTTACCTTGATTACCCGATATTTGCATTTGTTGCTCATATCTTATGATTAAAACCTTGTGCTCAACCTTATTATTTAAACCTATGGATTACACTCAACCTTTGTGTTGACTTTTTAAGCATGTGTTTCAGGTACTAATGATATTAATAATTAGCTTTGAAGCTTGATACTTGGGGCATGGTGGAGTGGCTAAGGCTGAAGAGGCATTTCTGTCAAGGCAGCTTTACTATCTTTCTATCCTTATTTGCATGTCATTCGTAAAACCTTTTGTGTCTTTTGTTACTTCCGCTGCTAAACTTTGTTTATTTTCCGCTGCACACTCTATTTACTTTTTCCGCTGCTACTTTGACTTAAGAGTCCTTGTACTCTAAATGGTTTGTAATTTGAATGATATGTTTTGCAACATTTATAAACGTCCCGTGTTGTGGTCGTTAGCTATAAATGTGCCTGGTTTCTATTTGCGTAATACCCCCAGCATGATAGCTGCCGTATTCGAGTTGGGGGTGTTACATAAAACCTCTTAAAGTATGTCTTACCATTATCTTTCTCTTCCACATGAATGTAACAAGATGAACCTGGATTAGTGTTCAATAGTTGTTGCCTGTAATCCCATAACCTACTGTAATGCTCAATCAAACCACCTTCATGATCAAACAAGGCCCTTTGCTTTGCCCTTTTACACTGCCCAACACTCACATTGATAAGATACTTCTTCTTGGTTAGTTCTTTAAGAGCCTTATAGCTAATATCTTAAAGGCAAATTGTTTGGCAAGCCATTTAAAAGTTACCAATGCACCCAAATCAAAGTTTCTACAACAAGTATGTTCTGGGATCAAGGTTTTGATCTGAAATGAACTGCCATCTTGGACCCATGATGCCCAAAGTCTGAATGTACATCCATCCTTCTTAGTCTTCTTCTTTTTCTTTGTCTCAACACCTTTACCTTTGCCTTTCTTAGATGGTGATACACCATGTACAACTAGATCTTTACCTTTCTTAACTGGTGATCTGAGCCTGAATGTAAGAACACCTTTACTTGGGCTTTTCTTAGTAGGTGTTCTAATCTGCACACCCACGGCTTTACTTTTTTTAGGTGTTCCTATCTGCACACCCACAGCTTTCCCTTTCTTAGGTGTTCCTATCTGTATACCCTCATTTTTCCCTTTCTTTGTTTTCCAGCCTCCACTTCTACCCTCATCAATATTCCTTCCACAAAGAACCATCAAACTTCTGTAATCATTTCTTTTATACCACAACTGATATCCATTAGCCACCCCATAATTTGTTAAACAATCTTTGAGTTGTTCTGGGTGTTCAAACCTCAAACCTAATGTAGGTTTCATCTGATTCCATGGAAGACTAGGGTCATGTTCTGGATAAATTACCCCAGGATTAACTTTATACTTTGCATCAACATTATCCTCATCACTATCTAAATCCTTAGGAATACCTTGACTAAATTCAGTAGGATCAGGATTCTCAATGTTGTCCTTAATAAAATTGCCATTGCATAACTTATTAAGAAATGGGTCTGATATAGTCCTATTTGGTATCTCTACATCTTCTTCTCCTACTACATCATCATATGCATATCCTGTAATGTCTTCCATCTCACCTACCTCATCATCTGAAACCTCATCAGGACCTAACTCATTTTGTAACCAATGGCTTAAATCATATCCATGATGTTCAACATACAAATCTATTTCCTTTTTATTCTTAAAACCTAGGGCAACAAACTCAGCTAGATCATTATCATCCTTAATGACCTTTAAACCATTACTTAGCTCTTTACCAGGAATAAGAAAGTAAATACCTTTAACGGGGAACTGACATGCTCCTGATATCAGCTTCGACAAACGGATGAGTGTCATACCAATGAAATCAATGTCTGGTATTCTGGATACATCACCTTCCTTGTACATGAGAGGCGAGGGAGTGAAAGTACCATCATGGTGGAAATTAACTGTTAAACGCATTTTATTAATTGTTAATTGATGGATTGGAACATTTAATTGATTTGATGAAATTAGGGTTAGGGTTTGAAAGAATTAGGGGAAATTTTTAGCGGGGTGAATGTGGAGTGTGTGAGGTGTATGAGGTGTGTTATACATTTTTTTATTATAATTAGATGCCTCGTAGACCACTTAAAACCACTAACAATGTGTCAAACTTTTTACCCGGTTGCCAGTCACTTTGTGAGTAGATTGGTACAAAAGTGTAAAGTACGTTACATTGAGTGGGACAAAAAAAAGTACGCGTACTAGAATGGAACACTTTTGAAAGTATGTTGCTATTGTACGGCCAAATCCCGAAAGGGAAAGGTAAAGTGAAATGGAATGCAAATGAATGAGTGAGGTGGGTAATCAATCCCTTACCCCCCCCTCCCCAATTTATTCTATAATGGTTAATTACCCACTACGGGGTAATCAATCCCTTTGCACTCACTAACCAAGCACAAACTTATGAGTGAGGTGGGCCCTTTTGAATACCTTACCCATTCTCCACCCCCTTAACCCCCCACCAAGCACCCCCTTGAGTTTTTATATTAAAACTAAGAAATAAACAGGAATAATTAACATATTCATTGTAAACACAAATCCATTAAAGTCAAAAAAGGTGCATGCTTTGTCATCCAAATATACATCTAATTTTGTTTATACGTGATTTGGCGCTGAATATGGAAAATAAGCTTTAAAAATTTTGAAAAAACAAAAATTATTCTACCTTAATTTTGTTTAGTTGGGTACTTTTCAGTTAACTATAGTCCACCATTCAAATGTACGAACAACATGAATAAAGTGATAAATGTAACAAGAAAGAAATTAGATCTACCTTTATGTTATAATTCCGAGACCACCTATTTCAACAAAGAAGACAAGATAATCGTCATGCTACATGCCACACACGCCTTTCATGGCCAAAATCCATGGCTGGTCCAAATACAAGCTTAATGATTTTTTGGTGCAACTCAAAACTAAAATTGATAAAAGAGTAGCAAGTGAGGTTAAGGTTGTTGGGCAACAAGTGCAAAAGTAATGAGAGTAAATGAATGTATTGTGTTTGGTGTTTATAGTGTGGGTAGTTGATTATTGGCCAATGGGAGTGAAGGTCACGGATTAAGGTATTTGACCATTGGATTAGATTTGATTTAGTTATGAAGGGTCTCCTAGAGTGCTCATGAAGAATTTTTCCTCTGAAGTGTTATAAAATTTTGTCAAAACTATCGATATTATTTTTTTTAAATGCACTTTATTTATCTAATTTTTCATGTGGCAAGCCTTTTATTAGTTTTGAAGAAATGTATATAATAGTCTTTTAGCCATGAGTTCACCACTAACTCAATATAAGAGATGAACAAGTCAACATACTGTATTTTTTTATAACTACCGATGCATGGTCACATGTATTTTTTTATAACAACAAGATGTTAGAGTTGTGGATAAATATTAATATGCGTATGACTAGAATCGAACTCGAGGCTACGGGATTGCACACTTTACGTATGAGACTCGATGTTTAAATAATTAATATAAAATGTTATATTTAATTATTTAATTCACAATAAACGACTAAAGAGCGTTAACGGAATTGACTAACGGTCGGTAAATGTCAACGGGATATGAAGGAAGGAACCAAGTCAAGAGAAGGATCTAGAAATCCTTTCTTGGGTTTGTTTTGGCCGAAACTATGGAGTCCCACATCGGAAACTATAGCAAACTTAATATCTACCATAAGGGTATAAATACATCCCCGTGTATCATCTTTTGGTACACTTGATTCAAGAGAAAGCCAAACTTCCTCTCTTCTTCCCTTGGTCAACGAATGAAACCCCTAGTAAGGGATTTATGAGTGGCCTTGAGAATTACCAAGGTGTTTGGTTAATCTATTGTGATCAAGAACTAGCATTCACATCGAATCGCTATAAGTACGTGTGTACAAGAACGTGGTATTAACTCACTATAGTTAATATCTTGGATCGAATAACAAAACGGTAAAATTATTCATTGATCCTTATAAACCCTAATTAGGGTTCATCTGTTTTTCAAGGTTTATTGAAGTTTGATTTTGTTTAGCTAGAATCAAAGGTACGTTCCTGTTTATGTTTATGTTAATCTTTTATATGTTATAATTGTTCCTACTCTTCCGCATTATGTGACTACTTGATTTGTTTAATATTATGATTGTCATGCTTTATTAATTCTAACAGTAGTATCAGAGCCTACTATAACATGTAATTGATTACATAAAACACATAAAAATTGTATCTTTAATTGTTTTAGATATACATGTTGATCTATTAGGGTTTGTTAAAATTTTTTTGAAACCCTAACCCTAATTTTTTTTTGGGGGGGGGGTTCGATTTCACATAAACCCTAATTAGGGGTTTGTGGTTAAATTTTTTAAATTAATTGGATTAGAAACCCTAGGTTTTTTTTTGGGTAAAAGGGTTAATTCACCCCAGTAAAATTCATTACTCCAAAAAAATGTTGAGGTACATAGGATGAGGGTGATATCCCTCACCTCAGTCCCTTAGGACACTTACAATTGGTACATAGAAACCCTAGGCTTGCAACATGATTATGTGATCGTATCTTTGTGACCTAATTGGTAATTGTTATGCATGAATCCATGACGAGACATGCATGTTAGTCATGGATTAATTATTTAAATTAATTGATTGATTAATTGTTAGTAATTGATGAACACATGTAATTATTTAGATAGATCTAAAATTGGGGAAAACCTCAATGTAATAAAATCAATTTATGTGCCATGTGGTATATAACTTAAGTATGGCCTTTACAATTGATTCGTCAATGTATGTACGTCTACTTCTTTAGAAGAGAGGGCCATAGTTAATTATATGCATATGAAAACCTAGAATTGATATGATTAGGGTTTATCTAATCAAGAACGCATGTGGCTAATTGTTTCACTTTATAATAGTTATGTTATTAGTTGTTTATTTATTTGTTTGGTAAATTACTTGTTTATGTGATTATATTGTTTAACATGTTGTAAGCATAAAAGGGTAATTTTCAAAAGAAAATAAATTGGACTAATAATGGTGAAACATGATTATTAGAAACTTTACACTACGAAATCTTATGTGTCATACTTAGGGGTTGGCCTTACATGCCGTAATGCGTTAAATGCATCCTCGTGACGAGATTTGTATTGTAAATGTTTTTTTGTCACACCCTGAATTTACCTGTTATATGGCAGCGGAATGGAATACCTGGGTGTAACGAACATGGCATTTCATACAAGGTTATATTGAACGACCTAAAGTTTCGTTTTGAAAATACATCGTTTGATCATTAAAACATTCAGAGTTTACAAAATAGGTCCCAAAATGATGTTACAAGTTCATGAAAACTAGTTCAACTTGATCAAACGTTACATAAGTGCATAAAATGAAAGGTAAGACGCGTCGACTCCTCGACTCCATGATGGTCCATATGCAAGTCACATGTTGTTATCTTAGTAACCTGAAAATACATTGCTAAAAACGTCAACAATATGTTGGTGAGAAATCATAGGTTTATAAAAATGAATGTTATACGGAAACCATAAGTATATATGTATGACTACCCGTCACATGATAATGAAAAATAGTACAATAGCCCTTAAGCTCATGACCCCGACGCTGTGACTGAATTCTCTGGTGCCCCTAAGAGTGTTTTGCCAGACACTTAAATGAAAAGAAATGAAATGCATCCGCTTGACTGTCGGTAACCCCAACACGGATGGAGGCGTCACCCTCAATAGATCTATCCACTCACCCTCGCTTAAGCATAATTAACGGTTCATGATGGGGGGACTTTCATAGGCATTGTGGTAACTTAAGCATTGTACTTGAATTTGTATACTTAGGTCCGTACAAAAATGGTGCAATGTATTCTCCCCCGTGGGATTTGAAAACAATGATAAAATGTAAACGGGGCTATGAAAACTCACCTCAAGGAATGGTACAATCGGGAATGTATGAACTGAAGTAATGAGGTGCAACTCCTAGCCGCAACCTAAAATGAATGCATGTAATCTACTTAGATTATGAAATGAATTCATGTATGCACTTGCACTTATAATCTATACCACTCGTTTTGTACTCAAAATATGTATTGTTGTCGAAAATATAATTTATATCTTCGTATAAGGTCATAATGAATATTACATGTTCATATAGTCTAATAATGTTATACGATAGTTATATAGTGAATAATAGTGAAATATAGGTTTTAGACGTAAAGTATTAACACTTAGACAATTTCTGAAAATGGCTCAAGTGGCCTCGGAAAACTAGTTGTAAACTGATGTATACTGAGAATTGGAGTTCAAGCTCAGTAGCTTTGGAAAGCTTGTAGCAATATCTAAAACTTTTAGTGAAAGCATTTTGTCCAATTGTGTACGGATTTTGATATAAACAGCCATGAAGTTAGGCACTTAGGCCAAAACAGCCATTTCTGGGCAGTTTTCATGAATCTTTGATAGGTCATAAATTGCAGGTTACAAGTCCAAATGAGGTAAGGCTAATTGGGTTGTAAAGTACTCCAGGAGTACTAAATTTTGTTCCTTATGGTCATAGACTCCAGAACTGAGTCATTTGTCGTAAAAATGGCCTCAAACATGAGTGTTTACAAGGACAGTAAATTTTCTGAGAAAAGTGCTGTTAGAAATTTTATGTATACATAATCTTTGAAAATTCATAGCTTCTTCGTTATATGTCCGTTTTCAGCGATTCAAAAGGCCATAGTTTCGTCTAGGAATGTATTTTCTAAATCTTTGGCCAAAAATATCCCACAACCCACTGAGTTTCCCACGTTTTTAAAATGAGGACAGTAGGTTTTTATATAGTGCCAAAATGGATTTTCCTAGTTACTAACTTGTCCAAAATCACTCAAACAACAACCAATCATCCCATAACCTACCATACACCTTCTTGGGGTGTCATGGGTTCCTAAATATCATTCACCAAGTTAATCTACCAAGGGTTTGCTTATAATCCATTTCTATGGCTCAAAAGATAAATAAATGTAAATTGAGTGGTATAAACTAACAAGTGCATGTAAATCTTGTATAAAAATCATGTGAACATTGTAATAACTTGGTAAAATTATAAAAATGAGTTTGACATACTTACTTGAAAGATTAGTGAGTTTTGATGATGTTTAGGATGAAAACCTTGGGATTTTTATTTCAAAATCCTAACAAGGGTTATGTAAATGACTTGTAATTATCTTGTTCTTGAAAAATGATGAAGTTCTTGCTTGTTCTTGAGGTTGGCTGAGATCCAAGAGAGAAAAAAAAAGAGAATAGTTGCTTTTTGATTTTGTAAGAATGAGTTATCAAAAGTCTTGAAGTTTTTTTTTCTAGTAAATATCTTTGTAAATGGCAACATGGTGATTTTGGCTAAGACATGTGTCTTAGACACATGCCAAAACCGGCCACATCAAAGAGGTGCAAGATTTTTGTATAATCTTGTACATTATTTGTTTTACGGGGTACCGTTTAGTGTATAGTTGGGTAGTTTTAGCGTTATCGGGTACCGGGTTAATTAAAAATAAAATATAACGGGACAAGACGGGATATAATAAAGTTGTAAAAATTATAAAAATATAATTTTCATAAACATTGGGTATTTTGATAGGTATTGCTTTGTTGGTACAATTCTTGATGTATATAGTTCAAGTAAAGGTTTATTATTTGGTTAACCACCAAAAATAAATAATATATAGTTTTATAACCTTAGTGGAAAAATAACTAATATAAAAATATATTAGTGCTCTAGTGGAATTTGTTTGGTACATTAGGTTAAAAACTAATAACTTGTCTTATTATTTATATACAAATAAATAAATAATGGTAACTTGAAAATATATATCTACGAGTGGAATAGAATGCAAATGATGTCGTGATGCAATGTAGACTAACCCTAGTCTAGAAAATGTACGATGGTTGACAATGTGACTTAACCTACCCGGTCTCGTCAAATGGATACCCGTAAACCCTGTTTACGTGAAATGTTGAATTGAAATTCAATGAATAGGAAAATGTCGGGACTTAGGAAATTGACCTGAAATTGCGAATTGTGACATTTTTAATATGTTATTAAGACTAAAGTCATAAACTCTCGCTTGATTGATGTTTTTGTACAATAGTGTGTGAAAGGCATACCAAAATTTACGTACAATATCATCATAAGGGTGATTTACCTCAATTTCACGCGCCACTTTTGTGGCAATTATCCGAATAACATGTAAGAGTAGGATAAGTGGACGATAATTGAGGTTCTTCTTTAATTGGTGAACCCAATACCTCAAGCAAAATATTTTGACTTTATCTTGCCAATTGGTAATTAAAAGTGTTTTGAAAACTCTTGTCATAAAGATGCGTGCATGCATCTTTATACATGTTTTGATTTCAACATCAAACTAAATACGCTAATAAATTTAAGTTACATGCCATCTAACTATAAGGAACACTTGGAATTAATTATTTGGTATGCGTGAGACCTAGGCCAAAGATTAATGACAAGGTAAATTTCCTAGTGTGCGTGAGACCACACATGGAGAATTTGCAGTTTCTAAGTTAGACGACTTAATTAAGTTGTGCGTGAGACCTAGAACTTAAGGCATGAGATGGGATGAAACATGCTTACATTGCAAATTGATGAATCAATTTGATGTAATTCCTATAATGATCTAGGAATTGGAAAAATTGTTTGCCAATTATTGTTCGACAGATTACCATCTTTTATACTTTCATTACTAGCAGATCAACTGATGTAGTGAAATTTATGAAAAGTTGGATCCTAGGTTTTCAAGAAAATTATTTGGTTATATGAATATATTTCCATGGGTATTATATTTTCTTGAAAATATGAATTATCGAAAATACTAAAATTGAATTTTGTAAATTCTTTTAAATGTATTAATGCAACGTTAAACCATAAACGTAAGTTATTCTTTTCACAAGTAAATTGATCTACACCCATATGGGTTTTTGGTTAGAGTCAACCTTGCGAAAAGAATAAACATAGTCTTCTTTCCATAAAGAGAAGTGTGAGACTTAATCCTATTCCTTTTCATGAATGAGAAAGGTATAATAGGAAAATTAGAATTGTCTATGTGTAATACCTAAGATTTAAAACTTTACAAAATGACCAAAATGCCCCTAATAATTAAAACCAATATGTACATATTTTCTTAAGACTAGAAATAGTCCTAAATCAATTAAATAAATTGTACCATATTTATTATATTTTAAACTAAGTAAATAAATGGATAAATATGGAAATTATGTACAAAATTAATTTGAAAATCACCAAGGCCGAATTTCCTTGAAGTCCAGCCCCTAGACTCGGCCATATCATCTATTATATAGCAACATATCATGCCATTTACCAAATCATATCAAAAACAATCAAGAAAATTTTAAAAACCCTAGCCGAAACTCTCTAAAATTCACCATCACCAAAAACCAATTTTATGAAGCTTTCCAATATTTTTCCTAGGTCCTTGGAGGTCATAAGAAGCTTCGAAAAATAAGGGTTTGCAAAGTGGAATCTTGGTTTGAAAGAAGGACATTTATTTGGGTCGTTATATACGTACCGGGAAGAAATAATTCACAAAGCCAAATCTATTCGATCCAAACCATCTTTGGTATTTTTTTATCACTCTATGTACCTTATATGTTCTGTATAAATTGATAAAATTGATCCATGCATTATTTTATGGCCATACATATTAAAACAAAACAAAAACCCTAAATTCATGCAAATAAGTAAATCGGCCCATATGAATTTTATGAAGTGATATCTGATTTTTATGGTCTTCTATGACGTATATTCAACCTATAAAAATTATTGGTTTAATTTTTTGAGGCTTAAAATAATAATATTAGATGTGTTTGTATTTCGGATTTAATTAAAATAAAAAGAAATCAAAAAGCTAGGGTTAGGGTTTTTGGCAATTTTGTGGGTTAACTAATGATATAAAGATGCTATAATAATGATTTGATGTTATGGAAAAATCTAGGGTTTGTGTTCTAGGGTTTTACTTAAAACCGATTTAGAAATTAAAATGTAAAGGGGCTGTTTTGCAATTTTTGAAAGTATGGGACCATTTTTGTAACTCTTTTAAATACAGTAGGATAATGGGAAAAATAATGAGAAGGACCAAAGATGCATATTTTGTAAGTTTGGGATTTAAATTGTAATTATAGTAATTATAAAATTCGAATTGTCAATAAATTAAATAGAAAGGTTTGTTTTGTAAATATGGTAAATTTATGTTGATTCGTACATAATGTGATGTGAAGGGTAATTTGTGTAAATATTGGAAATTGAGGGGCTAATGTGTTAATATGAAATTGCTAAGGATTATTTTATTAATTTGGAAACTTAAGGGACTAATTATGTAAATACCTAATTTCAGCCTAAATTAATGTTAAAGGACTAAAATGGTAATTTTGTGATACTTGATGGACTTATGTGGTTATTTGATTAATTATGTGATTTACATGTTAATTAGATAATTAAAAGGTTTATATTGTAAGTATTATAACTAGAGGGACTAAAAATGTAAATATGGATGTGACATGTGTAATTCGACATAAACATGATGTAGGGGCTGATTATGACATTTTTGAATAGTTGTGATGCTTATGTGATGATTATATTTGTTGAAGGATTAAATATGTAAATGAGATAATTAAAGGGCCTAATATGGTAACTTTGTAAACTTAAGGGTGTAAAGTGTAATAA
>LBNU01032793.1:222790-236986 GCA_014162995.1 Artemisia annua
TTTTTTTTTGAAACAAACACCATATTTTGTTTCTTTCTCACTCTAAACCATACATTAACTACTTATTGTAACACAGTAACCACTAACAAATTAGTAAATTACACCCATGGTCCCTAAACTTATGCCTTATTTCATAGCAGAAACCCAAGCTCAAGTAAGGTTTTCTATCATTTCGTCAGGGTTACCACTGCCATTACCAACCAATGTATCCTTATGGAAAACCTTAACCACGTTTCTCATTGTAATGTTAAGGTAATGTATTGAAGATTTAGGCGAAAAAACTGAAACGTTAGCAAGAATCAAAACAGCTCCAACAGTAATATCCTTTCCATAACTTGGACCCCCTCATCAATGATTTTGTGATGTATTGAACCACCTATTGTACCTGAGAGGTCTTTAAGAGTAACCCTAAGATCGCCAAGCACATTCGGAGTACAAGACTTGAGTATTGCAATAACTTGTTCAAGTTTCCCCTTATTGAGATTCTTCTTTATATCTCATAAACACCCACTCACAATGCCACCATTATTTTTCACATACTCAATCGCGCTAAGCCATGGACCACGATTAAAGTCCTCATCCTCGCCCACATCCTCAACAATTTTCTTAATATATTCTTGTGTCGACAATACAGACTCAACCCCACCTTCGTGAATATCCATTTGTTTACGGAGCTTGGCTGCTTGAAAAATACCCGCAGGACCGGGTATTATCCTAACAGGCTTATTTTCTTCTAAATTATCAACATCAGCGTTTTGGGTAGTGCTTGTTGTGTCACTTACGTGCCTGTTGCAGGGACGGAGGACGGGAGTTAGTTGTAGATCTGAATCATCAATATCAAGTAATTGTTCCCATTCGTCATTTGAGGGTGAATTCATGATGTAGTGATGCTTATGTAGAAATTGCGTATGAGATTTTAAAAAAGAAAGGAATAAAACGAGCATGTGAGCTTGTCAGCTGTGTATTTGATATTTATAACAAATACGAAATTGCGTTTGAGATTTTAAAAAAGTCAATGAAATAAAGTATAATAAAAAAAACAAAATGGACGAAGGATGAAAAAAAAGAGAAAAAGTACAAAAAGTGCAAATTCTAGGTGCAAACAACTTAAGTATACAAAAACCACTTAAGGGTGGCCTAGTGGTAAAAGGGCTTGTGACTATCACTTTAAAAATGTGTGAGGTCTCAAGTTCAATTCCTGCTAGGTGGAAACAACCTTAAGTGGCCACGCCAACCTCCTGAAAAGGTAGGGCTTCACCTGGTTTGAGTCTGTGTGGCGGTGGATTCAAACCCCGTGGATTAGTCGGCCAAATAAAAAGGTCGAAAACCATGGTTATAAGGGGAAAAAAAAAGGTACAAAAAGTACAAATGCTACAGTAACATGCATTGAGGAAGGGGACAAAACACAAGATTTGGACGAAAGTGCCCTCACGTGAGGACTGAGATAACTGAGAAATCTAACGACCGTCAGGATTTTTGATTCGCGACGTAATAAAAACTTGATTTTGGATCAAAAACGAAATAATTCGAGTTTTTGGATGTCNACAAAGTATCCATTTCAAATTTAAAAGGCCCCACATTCGCATAAACTGGAAAATGAAATCCTCACTATTCTGAGGCAGGTGTTTTTTGTTATTCTCGCACGTGACTATCCATCCCCTAATGGGGTGGCGCGTGGCTAATGTACCTCACAGAGGCTCACGATGTGTAAATCGTGGCCACTACGGGAAGCCTAACGAATAGATAAAAAAAAAGGGGAAAATGATCACCGCTGCAGCAGTTTTGTTGGCTTTTTTTTTTTGCAATACACCTTCATCACAAATGAATTTGTATACTCCTTAATTCAAATATGGAGAATAGATATGGAAGCAAATTTGAATTGGTGAATAGGCTAAAAAAAAAATAATAATAATAATAAAAAAAAAGAAAAAAAAGAAAAAGAAACCGCAACACCATACTGCTACAATGATCATTTCCTCATTTTGCTACACATTTTTACATTTTTCATCCTACAAATCCTCCTACACTCACAACAATATTATATATATTTTTTTTCTAACTCATTCTCTCTCTGCATCTAAAACATCAGTTTTGCCAAGTGACATAATCTTATGAGTAGGACAATTTGTAGGTTTAAAATGTAAAAATGTTGAGTATTTTCCTTTACCCATAGATAAAACTATGAATAACAATGACACATGAAAATTAAGGTGGACATTAAGGAGGACCACCCCCTCTATACGGGAGTTGGCATGAAAGCAAAAGATGTTGTGTTGGTCACATTTTTTATGGAATTGTTAAATGCTTTTTCATGAAATTTAAAAACAATATTAATGGTGTGCATGTTAAAATGTCTATTGAATTTGGCAACATTACGTTCAAAATAATAAGAATAATAATAATAAAAAAAAAATAAAAAAAATACCGAATTTGGCAACATAGCTCTGCCAAACTTTAGGAAGGCCCCCATCTCACATATGTCATCATACTAGTAAAAACTTTTGTGGTGCATTGAAAACAGCTTTTTTCTTTTCTTTTTTCCCTTTAGGCCCTAATATATGACTAGGATTCTAGCTTTAAAATATTATGGTATACTTTACTTCAGAGCTTTTTTTTGTTATGAATGTGCATCTGTATTTACAGAAGAATGCTATCGTAAGACATAGACACGTTACAAAACTTGGATATGTTCAAACAGGTCGAGTTATTATCACCGCTTCATGGCTTTTATTTTCAACGAGCTTGATAAATGACTTCTGATTTCTTATTGTAAAACCTTTTTTTATTTAATGATGTTTTCATACTTTTTAACCGATTAATTCAGATGGTTTAAACTCATCATCACACAATCTCAAATTGGGTAAAATCTCTTTTTAATAAAATTGATGCGACTACTTTTGTTAACACCTAAAATAAACTGAACTTGAGACTTTTCAATAAAGGTTAGCAACAACTCCGAACAAAAAACAAAAAAACCCGGAAACCACACCAAAAAGTTCGAAGTTTCGAACCACTTTTAAAACTAATGATGCAGTTTAGGGTTTTAAAAAAAAAACGAAAATTTTGGTTTGGTTTTTTCTTTTGTTTTATATGAAAACCCAAATCAAATGGCCCTACACTAATATTCAGTAAACTACGGGGTAATAAAAAATTATATAGTACTAGTTTTGATACAAGTAATCATGAAAGTCGATAAACATAATAGACACATATATTAGATATTCTTAATACATGTTTATTTAGCTAAGGAAGATGACTCAAATAGAAAAACCGAAAAAATCCAAAACTGAAAAAACCAAATGAATTTAATGGTGCGGGGGTTGATTTTGAAAACTCAAAAACTTCAATTTTGGTTTGGGATTTAGTTTTAGCCAAAACACCGCCACATGGGGGTGAGCAGGAATCGCACCGCAATCCGCAAACCGCAAAATCCGCACCGCAAAAATTGATCCACAACAATAACCGGCGGTGCGGTTCTTGAAATTAGAAAAACCGCATTTTGCGGTGCGGGTTGGGTTTTCACCGAAAAACCGCACCATAATAACCGCCGCACCACTCCGTCATATTCAAATAATATATATATATATATATATATATATATATATATATATATATATATATATATATATATATATATATATATATATATATATTATTTTTTAGAATAACACACTAAAATTTATATTTTTTTATGATAAACTGATTTTGTTTATACTTTTATAATAAATTATTTCAAACACATTTTAATTATTAATTATTATCTGAGTGTTTAGATAATATAACTTTATTTTTCTTTAAATTTAGCATCGAAATTTATGAAAGTCTTCATCTTATTCGACTTGTACTATTTTATATATTTATAATTTCATACTAATACTCTTTCAACACATCATGTAACCTTATGATATATTTATTTTATAATAAATATATACAAAAAATTATAATTTGAAGAAAAAAAACAAGAAAAAATATTTGACTCAAAAAACCGCAAAAACCCGCAAAACCGCATAAACCGCAAAAACCGAAACCGCAAAACCGCGCGGATGTGGATTCTCATTTTTTAGAAATCGCAATTGCGGATGCGGGTTGGTTTTTACCAAAAACCGCACCAACCCGCACCATGCTCACCCCTACCGCAACATACTCACCAATACTTTTATTTAGCAAGATATATTACTCCCTCCGTCCCAAAATAAGTGTACAGTTTGACTTTTAAGAGTCAAACTAGTTCAACTTTGACCTTATCTATTTTTGCGGGTGTTATATAATACTTGATGCAAAATATATGAATGAATTGAGTTTTAAGTGTACTTTTCATTGGTATAATTTTTCATCAAGTATTATATAACATAAAAAAAATTATTTAAGGTCAAAGTTGGACCATTTTGACTCTGAAATGTCAAACCGGACATTTATTTTGGGACGGAGGGAGTAAAAAAATAACTAAGACCCGGTAATAATGTTTTTCTAATATTAATTCAAGACTAAACCTATGTCGAATTTTCAAACTTTTGGTCCACCATATGGATTTTTCTGGTCGGTAAGGGTTTTGTTCGACTTTAGACTTCTAGTACAATTTGAACATGGAAAATAGTTCAAAGTATACATGTCTAGCTATCCAGATAAATATTGTGCAAAAGATAAAAACAAGCATAACCACATATTAAAGACGATCATTGTCATGACATTTACCATAAAATACGAACACCTCACATCCACAATCTCATTTCCAAAGGACCACAAAAAAGCCAAGATAGTGAGATACCTTATTACTTCCGATACTACAACCACACACAACATTTACCTTGCTCCATTAAACACTTGTACTTAAATACTCTGACATTAATCCCAGAAACTACTCCTTTTGTCAATGAGAGGTAATTTGTACACCATTTTTTTTCTCCATCCACCACTAAATCATGTATAGCAGTGTTGTACTGTATGCATCACTGGTGTAATTTAGTGGTGGATGGCAAAAAGAATTTGTGAATGCCTTTATAATAAAAAATAAATAAAATCATATAGTCAATAGTTAAATTAAAAAACCAAAAAATCTTTAACCTCATTTGACTCTTTTTCCTCCTTAACGTCACCAATGACGTCATCCTCTGTTTTAAACACCCCTTTAACAAAATCTTCTATATCTATTACTTTGTTACAACTTTCATCCAACGGTCCAGGAATAAAAGGTGGTCTAGAGATCATCACGACTTTTTCCCAGTCAACGCCTTTAAAGAAATCATGACCCTTGATTTCATTAACCGATATCCTCTGTGTCGGATCCTTTTCTAGTAACCTTCGTATCAAATCTCGTAACGACGTCGGTTCACCAACTAGCTCGGGTGTTTTTGATAAAACACGATAAAATGTTTCTTTCCTGTTTATTCCACGAAAAGGTGTCGTACCGTATAACATTTCGTATAATACGATACCTAGACACCACCAGTCGACAGCGTAATCGTGACCGTTTCCTTGTATCATTTCTGGTGCCACATACTCTTCTGTTCCTACGAACGAATTCGATTTCGAATTCGTGTCGTATGACGAGTTACTCTGCTCCGAGTTGACCGACTCGGCCGGGTGGACCGAGTCGGTCTCGGAGACTGTAGGGTAGCAACACTTGTAAAACTTAGACAACATGCTTTTATTTTTCGTTGACTGATGTAAAGTTTTTGGCGCCGCTGTTGGAGACTGTTTTCTTGACGGTGTCAAGACTTTAGGTGCAAGTTTTGTAGATAGATCGAAATCTACAAGCATTAGATGTCCGTTTTCCTGAATCATTACGTTTTCGGGCTTTAAGTCGCGGTAAACAATGCCTAATCCGTGTAGATACTCTAGCGCGAGTACTAATTCAGCCGCATAGAACCTAAAAAAACAGCCATAATTAAGTTAATGATCCAAAACGTGATATCTGAAATTTCAGATAACGGTTTTATATATTTTGATATATTTACCTGATGAAATCATCGGAGAACATTTTTTCCGTCTGTTTCTTCCTTAAATAATTAAGGTCACGCCCAGGACAATAATCAATAGCGTAACCAACAATATTATCAGTCGATAAAACACCTCGAAGTTTAGGCAACAAAGGATGGTTGCATTGTCGTAACACTTCTTGCTCAAATACTATTCTTTTGTATTCATTACCATCACTATCTTTCTTCTTTAGTTTTTTCGTGATCGAAGCTCTCGATATCGCTTTTAAAGCGAGTAATTCGCCATTGTTTGCTTCGTTTTGGACCAAAAACACGACCCCTTTAGCACCACGACCTAAAGGTGATATAACTTTTAGTTTTTTAATATCTAACGATGGTATTTGAACGAGTTGATCGTCGTTCATGGCAGTGATGATTTGTTATGTTGTTGTATCTAGGTGTGTGTTTTTTTTTATGGTTTTAAACTTTGGGTGAATGTTGTGATGTTTGGTTTTTATATGGGTTGGTGAAGGGTGTATAGAGCGTGGGGAAGGGGTAATTTACTCTTTCTTTTGCTGAAAAAAATAATAATAGTCAATAGGGTGTGTTTCTAGAATTTATTCAATTTTGGAGTGTCTTCAATACACTTCATGACTTGTTTTTTGCATTAAACAGTTTTCAAGGCAACTTCCTAATGTAATACTCCTATTATTATTCGCATCATTACTTGCATATGCTGTGTTCACATCTATGGGTTATTCTTACTTTATTCGGATTTTATTCTGAGAATATTTACCAACTATACGTGATTGAATGCGTCACATTCATAAATAAATATATGGTGTTGAATTAGAGTGTTGTTAACTACCCCATCCGTCTCAAAATTATTGTGCACACTTCCATTTTAAGATATCTCAAATTTATTGTCCACTTTCCTTTCTAAGTAAAAACTAAAGAATATAGTAAGTGAATATTCTCTTTGAGTGGTTGAAAACAAAAATGGCATCACTTTTATTAAACTTTGTAATTTTTGTCTCCTGATAGTAATTTTGAGACGGAGGGGTACAACTTTATTGGCATGTCTACTACCAATTTTATTTTTTATTATTATTTTTTTTTTATTATTATTTTTTTATCTTTAGTTTTATACTGAGTACTATATATAAAGAGCAAACACTTAAATATATGGTTTTGAATTTCGCAACTGTAGTTATTTATCGCTCTAAAATTTTGTCGCTATGCACAAGTACTCGTCAAGTGTAAATATAAAGTTCTAATGACTTCAGCTACAAAAAGATAACATGGACACTAGAGCATCTAGTATAGCATATGACTAGCGTCGTTTTCACATGGAGTCCTAAACGACACTACCGTTCTAGAGCCACCACACTGCCCCCAACCCTCTTTCTATTGTCATTTTCGACGTGAGATAACTGCCACTGCACTAGTTTGATTTTTTAATTTTTTTTTTATTATTGTTTTATTTTATTTGTATATTTAATTATTTTTTTGTAAATTTAAAAAGGGTTTTGACAGTGTGTTTGTTTTGACAATACCTGTGTGTTGAGAAAGAAGATACAAATATTGGAAAATTCTCAAAAGGGACCAGTTGCTTAAGGGCACATCAATCGTTACCCCCTATTTTTCAAAAGTCCAAAAATATTAGGGCGACTATACTATTAGGCAACTCAACCATATTTTTGACACACATTTTTTATTTTTTGGACAGATTGTATTTTTAGAGCAACTTGTACTTTAAATGTACTGTATAAGGGACACTTGTCAACATATTGTTGAGTTGTACAGTTACCCAGTCGCTCTAGTTTCTATTAAACGACCGGTCCTTTTTGGTAATTTTCCCTAAAGAGATTGTGTGGTTTACTTAATATAAAGTTTTTTTTTTTTTTTTTTGTATTTTTAATTTTTTTTTAATATTTTATTGTTTCTTTTTGTTTTTTATTTATTTTTTTACTCAATGTATAATTTCAAAATGAAAAAATTAGTTGATTTGAAAATAAAAAATAAAAAAATAAATAAAAATTTGAATGATGAGTCATAGTCGATAAAATGATTTGAGTGATGTGAGTGACGATGTATTTTAATTTATAAATGTGAAAAACAAAATGTCAATGTAACGCTGATGTGTCAAAACGGCTTGACTCTTGAGCCATGACATCACACGCTTTTAAGTTTTAACACAATCTTAGCTCAAAGAGACATTTTAACCATTTCTATATATCACTGGTTTCACACTTAACATAAGTGAGTTAAATGACAACGTCCCACAACAAAAATAAAATAAAATAACGAGGCTAAGGGAGGTGATTTGGGTGTGCACGGTTCGGTTTGGGTCGGTTTTTGGCTAAAATCGAAGCCGAACCGACATGTTCGGTTTTTATAGAAGCCAAAACCGAAACCGTTCGGTTTTTTGCGGTTCGGTTTTTTCGGTTTAATATCGGTTTCGGTTCGGTTTTTTCGGTTTTTAACCATTTATATTTGGGCATGACAAATTTATACCAACAAACTTGTATTACATAGAAAATTGGTTTTTCTTATTAGTTTTTTTTTTTTTTTTTTTTGTCAGTCAATCTAAGCATAAAAATATTTATTGCACAATTCTATATTCACACACATACAAATGAACATACACATTGTATGATCATTGTCATATTTATTGATATATTATCAAGTAAACACACGACACGACAAACACACATAAATATAAACGTTAAGATAAATATACTATAAATCTACCCACAAAATGAACATGAATTTATAAATTTGATTTATTTAGTTATTTATTCATATTATATATTAATTATGTATTATTATATAATAAAATCGGTTCGGTTCGGTTTTTACGGTATGAAACCGAACCGTATTTTTCGCTTTTTGAAAAATTAAAAACCGAACCATCGGTTTTTAGTTTCGGTTTTCGGTTCGGTTTTTTCGGTTTTCGATTCGGTTTCGGTTTTTCGGTTTTGTTTGCTCACCCCTAATTTGCAGTTTTGCACACTTTATTTTTCTATTTGCACACTCACTGTATGAGTTTTTAAAGCAAGATATAAATACAGTACAACTATATGAAGCAGTAAATGGAGTGTCCAATAAAAAATGAAAATATGCAAATCAATACTCATTATCTAAGGGTTGCCTACTCGGCTATTCGAACCTGATAAAATTCACGACGGATGAAAATGATAAGGACTCGATGAATGTTTCATGTAGGGGTGGCAATTTCTGACCCGACACGAAACCCGACCTGAAACCGACACGAAAATTAACAGGTTCGGGTTGAGCTAAATAGATTTTGGGTCAGGTTTGGGTCGACATATCTAACCCGTTTATTAAACAGGTCAGGTTCGGGTTGGGAATAAAATAAACGGGTCGACCCGCCAACCCGTTTAAGATTTTTTTTAATTAAAAATTATTTATATTTAATTATACAGGTTAAATGGGTTAAACGGGTTGACCCACTAACCCGTTTAACCCGTTTAACTCATGTAATGTGATAACTTTTGTATATAAAATGGGTTAAATGGGTCAACCCGAAACCTGTTTAACATATTCAACCCGTGTAACCTATTAAACCCGTCAACCCAAGTATATATACGGGTTAAATGGGTCAGTTTCGGGTTACGTGTAAACAGGTTAGGGTTGACATAGCTGACCCGATAATTTAAATGGGTTAGGTTCGGGTTGGGGTTTTCTAACCCATCAACCTGACAACCCGAACCCGCCAACCCGAACCCGACCCGAATTGCCACCCCTAGTTTCATGTATTGTCAATCCTAGCCACGACACCAAATTATTATACCAACAATATTATTATGGTATACAGTAATATTTTAGCAGGCCAGTCGGGCATGACAACTTTTTAGATGGTTGTAATTTATCTAAAATTAAAGCTATACACTTACGATAAAAGAAAGTCAAAAGAGGTTGGGAAAATTAGAGGCTATAAAAATTGTTGAGTTTTTAATTTTTTTAGCACACGCGATTGGAAAAGTATTAGGATTTCTGCCACATCATTTGCTACGTAACCATATATGTTATTGTCAACTAAGGTCACGTACGCGCAGAACAATAAGTCGGCACGATTTAGGCCATTTTTCAAAGTTGACGTAGTGTATTTTTTTTTTTTTTTTTTAGAACAACCAACAAATATGTTTTTTTGACGTACTGTATAATTAGATACAATTAATAATATTTCAAGTTTTAATACTACATTCCAAGTTATAAAAAAGGCAGTAAGTAGCAATGCAAAGTCGCGTTCGTGTAAACTACAACAATATCTCATCCCCAATGTAAAGAGACCGGAGAGATCTCCGGCAAGTGTTTTTGTTTTTATAAAGTTGCTTAGATCACTTGGTATGCAACGTTATAAGGCAAGTTAAGTTATAGTCCTATAACTCAGCCCTATGGCTTGATACCACACCAGAGCTCGGCTTCACTTCACGTCAATTTACCAGCCGAGTTACATGAATATTAAAAGGGCCCTATGGTTTGGCAGTTACATGAATATTTAACACTAACCAACCAAAAACTATGACATTCGCCCGACAAATTTTGATGGTCAAAGATAAAGAAGTTGAGTAAATCAGGATCATAGAAACTTAGATGTAAAAAAGTCATCTTTATTTCATTCCCAAAGAAATGTAGCTCAAATCCATACAAAAAGCTTTTGTTATAAAAGACCAAATTCCAACTACTCCATTAGTTGATGGATTAGCTTTTGTTATAACAACTTTTCTTGAGCCACTTAACACCCTCAACTCCTCAAGTCAAGAAAATACCAAATTTTTATCAATATGGCATATACATATTTCCTGCATTCTCTCCAAATCAGATTGACACGGCTGCATAAAATCATGATTATACTATTTACAACATCTAACAACTAATCCGCCGTTAAAAAAAAAAACAAGAAAAACAAAAAAGAAAAAAAAAAAAATTTACAACATCTGCTGCAACAAAGCTCAAAATATTAACCAGATCCTCTTGTGTATCAATGTCGATTTTAGTTGAAGCATAAATTCATCAAGGTCACCTGAAAAGGCCAAAAGTGACTTTTTATTTTATTTTATTTTTCCTCGTTACAAGAGGTGTTTTAATAATGAAGAACATAATAGTAGCTTATCGTACAATAACTCTCCTTAATCAAAGAATTCAACTTCAAACTGCCCAAGTTTTCCCGTTTCATCAACTAGCCTCTTTTGATTGCTCGAGACCAAGGCACGAGTGCCTAACAGCATTTACATAAACCTATTCACAATTTTGTTCAATAGAATTATTGGGCACTGTCTACAAAAACTCTAGCTAAGTAGCTATAGGACAGTACGCAAGTTAAAGATTGTAACACTGGCTTTCATAGTTAAATTATGCCCCTCCTCCAGGTATAGTTGATTTTGAGTTCTCCATATGCGCTGTCAGAGTCACATAAACCTTGCCAATCTGCAATCCTGCAGGCATACAACGTAAACAAATAATTCCATCATTAGATAAAAAACGGGGAGGATAAACATATTACAGAGAATTGAACCATTGTTGGTCTAATGGAGAGGTACTTCTCCTGACATAGTCAACTTTACTATGCACGTATTATCAAATGAAAAATATGTGAGAAACGGAGCATCGATAAAGTGAATAAGAACATGTGAATGTTGCACTATACAGGTTAAGGTTTAAAGATGCATCTCAACTTGGAGATTACAATCCAACAAAAAACTCATGCACCAGGTGTACAAACAAACTAGCAAATTCATTATGAACACTAATCCATAAATTCTAGTATATAATGCTGAGTAGCTTTTTCCAATTAACGAAAATTCTAAGGCTCAGTACATGTATACGTCAGAGAAGCGCACACAAACTAGTGGTTACAAAAACAGCCAAATTAAGAAGATTCACACATGACAATGCATTCGAAGATGCAAGCTAGTGTAATACAAAACTAAGGAACACAGATTAATATATCAATTATATACGCAAAAAAACTGAACTACTTTGGGATCAAAATAGACATCAAACAACCAGATCAATATAAGAAAGCAAAATCAAATATAAACAATTGTGAAAAGGTGAAGAATAAGTTAATCACAAAAAAGCTAAACAAAGTACATATGTCATTAAGAAGTTGAGTGATTGACATTTCCAGTATAAAAAACTGGTCACCAAGCAACAGGATACAAACAAATCTTATCTATCATGTGATAACTCTAAACTGATACAACCACGAACAAGCAAGCATTCCTAGTGAGAAACAAGAGTTTATCATTCACGGATTCACCAACCATATTTCCATATACCAGGATCATACTATCAGGGAGCAGACTAACATTTCTTTGACTGCAGCGAACAAACCTTAGCACACCATCCTGTAGCAGACATCCAAACACCCTTGCCAAAAACCAGAAATCTTTTTTTAACACAGCATAACGGATGCTGGTTGATGGTAAGGACTCCCATCTTTCATGACTCACTATCCTCAACTCAATGATTCCAAACACAGTGCATTTATTTGCCATACCATTGCTCCATTATAATATGTTTGGATGCTTTTTGCAGTGACAATAAAAAGTTAAACAATAACAGGTTCCTGCAGCAATGTGTGAACCAAAGCGACATTGACAACAACAGCAACCACAACCAATGAAGTTGCGACTCCAAGATATCAGTTGAAAGTGAGTCAAGAGGTCACCAAAAAATAAAAGTGATTCGGACAGCACGTGTTGGTGAGTGCTAATTGAAAAATAACAGATGTAGAATACAACTCAAAGTTGTGTGATCGTGTTACAACACACAGCATATCAGTTAACTTAAAAAGAAATCAGCAGTGAAAGTCTCACATGAAGATACGGCATGGCGAGAATTTGTAGTTCACTTAAGGTGAATGAACATCATTACACAACATGTCATTTAAACTAAGATAAAAAAAACCTCCCACTCAATTGAAAAACAGATTCGCATGCAAAAACGCACTAAATTTGAAAACACACGGCTTTATATTTACACAAACCTTTACTCATTTAGGAGAGAATAAATTACGAATCAATGTAAGCGAAAATTACTGTACTGCCCCTTTCACAACCGGTGTGTCCGTCAGAGCCCAAACTTTTTCCACTTTACAAATCTGCCCAAGGATGTCGTGTAAATATATATGCCGAGATACACGTGTCCCACTTTTATTGGAAGAAGAACAAATTAAAAAAACCATGTCGTGTAAATTTATACCCTATATTGGGAAGGAATCTTTCATTTTGAAAAATAAAAAATACTTACAAAAACTACCCTTAACTTTTTGATATTTACAATCTTTTTATATAACAAACTTTATTTGTCAAATATTTAACAAATATCTAGCAAATTCATTAATAAAAAAATATCGTTACGAAAAGCTCTAAATTACGAACAAAACGAGCCGAATATTGATATGCTTTTGACGTACGTACGATTTTATAAAAAATGTTGAAGTTTGATATATGTATGTATGTACGTATGTACGTATGTATGTTAAAAAAAAAAATTAAAAACATACGCTTAAACCATAGGGGACAAAGACGTACAATTATATGAAATATGAATATCGTTGGGAAATATAAACTTAAATATTCATAAATTAAAAAAGGTATCATTTTATAAACCTATAAACGGTATTTCGAAATGTTATAAAATCGTACGTAAGTCAAAAGCATATTAATATTGGGCTTCTTTTGTTCGTAATTCAGAGCTCTTCGTAACGATATTTTTTTCATTAACGAATTTGCTAGATATTTGCTAAATATTTGACAAATAAAGTTTGTTATATAAAAATGTTATAATTATCAAAAAGTTAAAGGGTGTTTTTTGTAAGTTTTTAAATTTTGAACATGGAAGAAAGTCAAGAAACAAGGTAATGTCGTGTAAAAGATTTAAGATCATTTGAGGAGCAAACTTTTTTTACATACCAAGGGACTAATCACCACCCTCCATCTTCCCTCCATCTTTATTTGATCTAATGGATGAGATTAATCTTAATAATTTAAAAAACCCACTTTCATTTTTTTTTCCAAATATTAATATCTTTCAAACCGTTAATCGTTAAGCGAAAAAAAATATACCGTTACGATGAGCATTTAATTATTTTCTATAGATATGCATTGTGATATACTTTCGACAAATTTTTTTTTTCGTTTTTTTCACGTTTTTTTTCGTGGCCGAAAAAATCACATATGATATATCATATATGATATGCAATATCATATATGATATGCAATATCATATATGATATATCACATATGAT
>LBNU01032794.1:45537-55997 GCA_014162995.1 Artemisia annua
AACATGCTCCTTGATGAAGTAATAACGGAGATCAATGTGCTTAGACTTAGAATGCAGAACCGTGTTGCACGAGATTGCTATCGCACTTTTCGAGTCACAGTACATCGGAATCTTGTTGAATAAGTAACCGTAGTCCATTAGTTGTGTACGCATCCAAATGACTTGTGCACAGCAGGCAGACATGGCAACATATTCAGGTTCTGTTAACGATAGTGATGTGCAATCCTGCTTCTTTGATTGCCAAGACACGAGTTTATCTCCTAGAAACTGCAAACTACCAGAAGTACTTTTGCGTGTATCCATACACCCTGCATGATCAGCGTCTGAAAAAGCTATTAGTTCAAAACCAGAATCCTTCGGATACCAGATCCCCAAATTAATGGTTCCCTTTACGTATCGAAGGATTCTCTTAGTCTCATTGAGGTGACGTTCAGTTGGACTAGACTGATAGCGAGAGCACATAAATACAGCAAATACAATATCCGGTCTACTAGCGGTGAGATACATCAGTGACCCAATAATACTTCGGTACTTTGTGGGGTCAACTGGTTTCCCATTTGGATCCGCATCTAACTTAGTTGTGTTAGCCATAGGAGTATTGTAAGTATCACAACTGGTCATTCCATGTTTCTTAATTATCTCAAGAGCGTATTTGGACTGATTTAGGAAAATTCCACGGGGAGACTGATGAACTTGTAGTCCCAAAAAGAACGTAAGTTCACCCATCATTGACATTTCAAAATTTTGTTTCATTAATCTGGCAAAAGCGTTTGAGTACTTTTTGTTTGTAGAGCCAAAAATAATGTCATCGACATATATTTGCACAATTAAAATATCTTCCCCGTGTTTTTGAATAAACAAAGTTGGATCTAGTAAACCTTTTGTAAAAGAATTAGCAAGCAAGAAAGCAGTAAGTTTATCATACCACGCCCTGGGGGCTTGTTTGAGACCATAGAGAGCCTTCTTAAGTCGGTAGACATGATTAGGGTGCTCTGGGTCGACAAATCCCTCTGGCTGACTAACGTATACCTCCTCACGTAGTTGGCCGTTTAGAAATGCAGTTTTCACATCCATTTGATAAACGACCATGTTTTTGTGAGTAGTGTATGCTAAGAATATTCGAACAGCTTCGAGTCTAGCCACTGGTGCGAAAGATTCCTCAAAGTCAATGCCTTCCTCTTGAGTATATCCTTTAGCTACCAAACGTGATTTGTTGCGAATAACATTGCCTTCTGCGTCCAACTTGTTTTTCCAAATCCATTTTAGTCCAATGACATAAAATCCATCCGGTCGTTCAACTAATTCCCAAACTTCAAGACGTTTGAATTGGTTGAATCCAGTTGTCGTAAGTGAGAGCTTCTTTAATATTTTTCGGTTCTTCATGACAGACTGTTAGAGCATAAATGCAATGTTCGACATCGGAATGAAGTTTTTGTATAGTCATAACTGGAGCTGTTGGATGACCAATAATGTTGACAATTGGATGGTCACGAGTCCAATGATGTGTTGAAGGGTGAGGGTTATGAAACTGCTGCATATCAGTTGATTCCAAGTTACGTGTTGACGACTCAGCAATATCAGAAAGGTTCGGAGTCGGTGCAAACGGATTGAAGAACGCATTTGGATCATAATTTGCAGGTTCGGGTACTCGTTGTTGGTTCAGATCTTCAGTTGGGTTGTCGGTGTTGGAAGCGGTTTGTTCTTCTATTGTTGGTGATTCAGTCGGGGGTGCATCGGGTGTTACTATTGTAGTTGTAGTAACCGTTGTATCAGGTACTTGAATATTATCAGGTTGAGCAGCGGAACTAGTGGATACATCGGGTGCACGTGTCTCAAATGAATCATCGAACAAAGGAGAAAACAATGTTTCCAATTCTTGACGAGTTAGTGACAACGGTTCAGCTGAAGAATCTGGAAGGTTTAGACGGTTGGTTGCGGGTCCTATGCTGTTTTGCTCAGAAGCCATCTCTGTGAGCTCATCCAATAAAGATACCGACGTCAGCCTTTGCCTTAAGCTTTCCAAGAACATCACGATCATTATTCGGATAACAAAGAGATCCAAATACATGAAAGTGTTGTATGTTGGGCTTTCGTTTGTGAACAATTTCATACGGTGTGACTTTGTGACGTTTATTGATCATACAACGATTTTGGGTGTAACATGCGGTAGAGACGGCTTCTGCCCAAAGATAATCTGGTAATTGAGCATTAATGAGCATCGTTCGTGCGGCTTCCACTAACGTCCTGTTGCATCTTTAAACCACTCCATTTTGTTCGGGAGTCCGTGCAATTGATGTTTGATGTTCAATTCCAACTTTCTCAAAATATGCACGAAGAGTTTGATTCTTGAATTCAGTTCCATTATCTGTTCTTACAATTCTTACTGTGTTGCGAAGTTGAACCTGAATTTTCGTGAGAAAGGTGATTATCATTGATGGAGCTTGATCTTTGCTTCGAAGAAAGTAGACCCAAGTCCATTTGGAGAAGTCATCGACTATCACAAGTATGTATCGTTTCCCATTAATCGTTTGTACTCGCATTGGTCCACATAAATCCATATGAAGAAGTTGAAGAACATGATCAGTGCTCGGTTCTGGTTTGGTGGTGAGGTGTGCACGTTTGCTCTTTCCTTGTTCACAAGCGGGACATAGGTGATCTTTTGCATATCGGAACCTTGGAAGACCGTCAACTAGTTTATGGCGAGCAAGATCAGTCATAGTTCGGAAGTTGAGATGTGACATGCGTTGGTGCCATAACCAGGATTTTGTCGATTCAGCCTTTGAAAGTAGACAAATGGGAGAGGAAGCGGTCATGTCGGACATTGAAATTGTATAAAGACTGTTTCCACGTGTGCCGGACATGAGATCATTTCCTTGTAGATCACGAACAAAGCATGTTTTCTCCCTGAATGCAACTTCCAGATCACCATCACAAAATTGACCAACTGAAAATAGATTGTGACCAAGGCCTTCAACATAATAAACACGACTAATTTCGATATTCCCACTGACATAGTCCCCATAGCCCATAATTGCAGCGAAATGATCATTCCCGAATCTGACAGTACCAATGAACTTTGAGACAAAGTTTCTTAACAGTTTGAGATTGCCTGTCATGTGTCGGGAGCATCCGCTATCAACAATCCAGAGAACAATTTGCACCACCTGCATCACATGAAAGAGACGACGATGGTACAATGGTAAGGGTGGAACCCGAAGAAGTTGTGGGTTCCGTTGGGTTAGAAGCACACATGTTAACAATTTTAGGAATCCATTTAAAGTTATGTGTCCTTTGTAACCAACGTTGCCAATTCCAACTAGATTTAGCCTTCTTTATATCAAATTCAGTAACAGTTGGCATGATCCTAGAGGTATTGTTCGCAACTACTGGGTTGACTATATCATTCTTAGAAACTACACAAGGCATAAGTCCTAGCACAGATTTAGAAGCATTAGTGGGCCTAGATTTTCTGCCTAATGTACGTTTCTTAAGACGAGATAAAAGAGAATTTGCAACACATTTAGAATGATCACCAGATAACATACTCTTACGACAAAACACACATGAAGCATCAACTTTTAAAACATTCAAAGGTTCATCATTCGTTACACATAGATTAGAATTACAATTTGCCAAATCAGTATCTAAATCTAGTGCAGGATGAGTCTTATTCAAAGTCCTAGGGTGTTCTTCTACTTCAGAGGCTTCTAGTGTCTCTCTTCTACGTTGCAAAATCCTATTCTTCCATTTCATTCGTTTATGCTTGGATCTGCTAACGCTATGAGTGGCAACTATTCCTGTAGAAGTGGAAGGATCCAAATTAGACTTCTTAGTGTGTTGTGCTATATTTGTTATGTCTAATGAGTACATTCCTGGAGCAATTACATTAGTGTTGACAGATTTTCCTTTTTCAAGCTTACGTATTTTCTCTTTCAACTCAATGATAATGTGCATTTTATCTTGAATTTCACTGTCGAGTTTTCGGTTAGAATAAAAATATTCATCACGACTCTTTTGCCAAAAATCTGTAACTTCTTGCAATTCTGCAATTTCCTTTTCATATTTCGAGATTTTACTTTTAAGTTCCTCGTTTTCGTTTTGAAAAGTTGTGGAAGTTTTAAGACTTTGTAATTCCAGTTCGAAATCAAGACTTTGGTTTTGACACCATTCAAGCTTTTTGTTGAGTTGAGAAATCTCATTTGAAAGTTTGTTTTGCACATCATCATTGTGTTTTCGGAGATTAACGTTTTCATCTTTTAATGTCTCAATTTGTTTAGATAACAACTCAACATCATCACAGTGATCATCAACAAGCATAGAAGTACCAGATTCATAAAGAGAATTCATAATCACAGAAATTATATCAGCACTAAGAACATGTTCCAAGAGTCGATCAGCTTCTTTTTGTAAAAATTGATTTTGACGTTTTTGATTTAAAATTGCTTGTTCAGTTTCTTGAAACACATTCATCATAGATGAGACTTCTTTTTGAAGTTCCTGTTCCCAGTGGTGAGCACAATGACGCAAATGTCGTGCAATTGGTAAAAACTGTTTTTGAAACACTTCTCGTTTTTCTCTCTCATGAGGAGTAGTAATAGTAAAAACCGTTATTTGAGAGTTGCGTTCAATGGCTTCATCTAATTGTTCAATGTTATCCATGAACGTGTCGAAATACTTAAGTATACGACAACGTGTAGGAAGATTTTGAAGTTTGTTATCATTTGGTAAAGGACCATTTATTTGCACCACTGGTTTAGCAGGAGCTACATGAGAAGTAACTTCTTGAGGTTTGATAATGTACCATGGTTGTTCAGATTTCTCTTTTTGCGGTGTGAAAATATCAGTAATTGGAGGCATTTTAGAGTAATCAAAAGGTTTATTGTATGTCACATTTTCCATTTTTGATCGACTCTCTTCTTCAATTTCATATTCCTCTTCACAATCATATACAACAGTACGAACAACAGTATCGTCAAAGAGATGATCTGCACTATATAACTTTGGAATCTCATTGAGTGCTACACGTAAAAAACATGGTGAATCACTTCCAATTGCAAAGCCGTGACCATTGTTTGTTCGAGTTACTGAAAACTTTTGAATAGTAGTCACTGAATTACCAGTTTTATACACAACATTTTGAAATTCTTTAAGCTTGTGTTCCAATTCAACAATCTCATCAACGTATGACTTAACTTTCTTTCTTGTTTTTTGTTTATGTTCCGTGAACTCAGCTTGACAATTTGACAACTCCGTTTTGGTTTTTAAAATTATTGCTTCAAGTTGTGCAATTTGTTTTTTGTGTTCAAACGCTTGTTTTTCCAGCTCAGAAGCTAAGTCATTTTTAGACTCCATAATTTTAGCAATTTGGTGTTCTAACTCTTTTTCGTGACGAGAAGATTTTAGAAAAGCAGCTTCAAAGCCTTTTTCCCGTTGAATCAGTTTTTCCGCGTTTGACAGTTGAAATTTATAGCACTCAATATCCCTAGTTAATGATGCATTTTTCTCTTTCAATCTAGCATTAAGCTCTTGACATTTAATGTTTTGAGATTGACTAGTCATAAGAAGGGACTGAATTTCTGAATCTGGACCAGACGAAGGATCAAAATGTTCAACGTGAGCATTGTTATCATTGACAGTTTCAGTATCCGAATCATCAAATGTGACAACCGGGTTAATTTGAAAATCATCAAATATAACTTTTGTGTCCATTTGAGTATTCGTGTGTGTAGATAACAATGAATCATTTTGAACTTCTTGTTCCTTGTAAGATGCAGATGCAGATGGGGAGGCAATTTCATGTATGAGGCATGAGTTAAGATCAGTTACCTGAGAAAGACCATCGGTGTCATAAACTGGGCCTGAGTCACTTATGTGGAGTTCATGCATGTTGGCCATCAGCATAACAGCAGCTTCCAAATCTTCCATGTCATCATCAGAATGTGCATTAGCCATGAAGCTGTTGTCATTTGCATTCGTGTTGCTGCGGGCTTCATCTTTGAGAGCAAGGAGTAATGCCTGTTTGTGATACTTACTTCCTTGAGTTCTTGGTGATGGACATGCAGTTGCCAAGTGACCTATTCCATTGCAGTTATAGCATCTGATGACCGTATTCCCCGATTCAGTATTCCCTGTGTCAACAATCTCTGCCTTTCTCTGAGGGACACCACCATTGTTCCTGAATCCTCCATTGTTGTTAAACCGTTGTCCAGAATTAGAGTTACCCATATTACCACCCGATCCAAATCTGCTACTGTTGCGATTCTGAATCTCAACGCGACCATCGTGAATGACAGCTTGATTCCTTGTATTTGAAGATGAACGAAGACGATTGTTGGACTTGTTTGAGAATTTGCTGAAAGCCCGAGCAATGAGTGCAATTCCTTGGTTGAGACTGTTGAAGTCCTCATCATCATCGTCATCATTAGCAGTGAGTGGTGTAGACAAGGTGTCATTGTTGTCATATGATGCAAATTGATTTGCAGGAGGGTGCGATGAAGAATCATAAGATGAATACGGAGATGGGTTGTTGTGATAAGCCTGTTCTGGATGATAAACATTGTGTTGTAATGGTGGAGCCGGAACATGTGATTGAGCAACAAGCGCCAAAGAGTTTGTAGGTGGGGGCTGTGAGTAGTTTCCTCTGAGAGCGCGATCATTGTCAACTTCATGTTGATGATGTTTCAGATAGTCATACAACAAACCATATGGTGTTTCATGAAGGTTTCGTGCTTGTCGAACAAATGTCACATACTTCTGCCAATCAGGACCAAGACATCCTAAGAACTTCGTGTTGACAGCAATCTTTGGTAAGATGATGTTGTGTCTATCGAGGTCATTAATGATGTTAGTGAAGCGGTGATAGTATGACTCAAGTGATTCCATTGGCTCAATCATGAAATGTGTGTATTCCATGTAAAGTTTTGACTCCATGTCCTCCTGATTCAACTGAGTTCCTTCCATTAGGAGATGAACATGTTCCCACATTGCCTTAGCAGTTTTCTGAGCATCAACACTGCGAAAGATTGGATTAGGTATGCCTTGAAGAATGTAGATCATGGCATATTCATCAGCTTCTTTGTGAAGTAGTTGTTACACAGTAAGTTGAGCATCAGTATAGGGTCTGTATGATTCCGGTACGGGTGGATTAGCATTAGGATCACCAGGGACATGGGTAGTCGGTGTTACAAATGGGCCTTCATTGATAACTTGTCTCATGTATTTGCCATGTGGTTTCTTGAGTTCAAGAAATCTTAGGAATTGACTTGACCACTGAGCATAATTACCGGGTGTGAGCATGGGTGGTGTGTCAAGTGAACCTGCTTCATGTCTTGATTGTTGAGTAGTGATTACTTCACACATTTGGTCAAACCAATGAGTTTGTTTCGACGGTTGAGTGATTTATTGCATTGGAAATGGTGGAGGTTGAGGCAGTCGTTGATGTTGATGCATCATGACATGTTGTTGAGGGACCATTTGATTATTTGTTGAAATTGTTGTTGTTGTTGACGAAATAATTTTGTTTGATGATAGGGTTGCTGATGATGAAAGTTGTAGTACGGTGGTTGAGACATGATGAAATACTTGTGTGAAAATGGATCTTGTAGAAGGTATAAGTGTTATGCCAATTCTCGAAAACTAACCCAAGTATGTTTCCAAAGCTTAAAATGTTGAATATCTCGAAAAACAGTCAAAGTACCAAAGATTTCGAAAAAAAAGCAAAAGATTTTGAAAAAAGATCAAAATTTCTCGAAAAACAGATTTATCGAGAAAATTTTAACAAAGTTTCAAGAAATTTTACTGTAGCAGGAATTAGTAAAGTTCTCGAAAATTATGAAAGGATTTCGAAATTTTTCCAAGGATCTCGAAAATCAAAAGATTTCAATAAGCCAGAAAAGATCTCGAAAGTTCAAAATTTTCGAAAAAGTTCCACAAATTTTCGAGATTATACAATATCGAAAATATCCAACAAGTCGAAGTGTTTTCTTTCTTATACAAGAGAGAAAATCACTGAGTAACCAACGAAAACACTTTAGGAGCAGTCACAAAAGATCTCGAAAGTTAGGGTTTAAGGATTTCGAAAAAAGTACACATTTTGGCAGATTTTTGTTTTTGATAAAAGCAATCCGAAAACACGTTTTTATTCCAAGATTTTTGTACAACTAGCTTTAAAATGATGAAATCTTAAAGAAAGTTGCAAACTTGAACCACTTTTTGAAAATTTGAAAGTTCTCAAAAAATGGTACAATTTTAGAATCGTACAAATTTTTTCAAAAAATTTGATATTTTGTTGATTGTTTAGGTTTGTAACACAAGTTTGATAACAAATATGTGATAGAAACACGAAACAAACAAGAAAGTAGCAATCTTTTTGAAAAAATAACGAATAAAAAAGTACTTTTTGGGACGTTAAAACCAAAAACAAAAAACTACACCTTCTTTTGGCGATTGATACCACTTGTTAGGTCACCATATTGTAAACACAAGTATAGATTTGGTAGAAATGAGATGAGAAATAGAGTTTGGTTGATTAGATCAAATATGAAGGATAAAAGTGCAAGAGTTTCACTATGTTATTGAAATAACCAACAAGAGAGAATGGATACATGAGGTCCTATTTATAGGAAAGGAGCTAGGGCAACACTCCCTCTCTCCTTCCTTTACTAAACGAATGGGCTTGGAGCCCATTGGACATGTTTGGACTCTTATCATGTTTACATGACTCTCTTAAATAACTTAAATAAACTAGCAACCTATTACAAATGTGGAAATAACCGAGACTTGACTTAAACGTTGAAAACTTAGGTTCTAACATGATGTAAATAACAAATCGATACCAGTTTTTAAACTAATAACACGTCTCTATTAGGCTTAAAATAGGACAATATTAACATTGAAACCCAGATTCTCTTTACTTTTTAAAAGCAGCATTCTTAATTCCCAAAACATTTAAGCGAGACTTTTGCCCTCTTAATTTTTTTTTATAGGTTTTAAATCTTTTTCAATAAAATCCAACATATCTAGAATTTTGATATGCTTTCCCAACACACACCCACCCACACCCCGACGCTGCTCGACTAACACCACTGTCATACAACTTCAACCGTGGCACATCTCTGCCACCACCGCTGAATCGTACCAACATCATACTATATATTTCTACCAAAGGTTTGTTAAGACTTGATTTAAATATTCATTTTGTGGTAATTACTATATACATTTGAAAATTGATATATTTGTTTTTCTCAAGATGAGTTAATTGATTGTTTGCATTAGTGTTTGTCGCAAAAGCTTTTAAAGATTATGACGTTATTTGATTGAATTAGAGTTAGTTTGGAAGCTGACTAATATCGTTTAAGGCTTGCATAGAAGGTGTTTGATGAAATGCTTCATTTTGTTTATGTGTTTTATTTATTGTATTGTTGCTACAAAGGCTGCTTATGAATTAAGATGATGGATGGTTTGAACTTTGAGGTATTTGTAATAATCTTTTTTGCTTATTCTACAGCCGAGGAATGAAAGGAAGCTATTGGGAATGCTCTTAAAGGGTTGGTTTCTGGTCTCAGTAGTTATTTCATATTCTAGACAGGATGTGTTTACTTTCGATGTGTTTGTAGGTGCCAAAAAAAATCTGGAATGGGCTTTGTTGGGGATAAGAATGGTCATATTTTCCGTTAATTCATTTAACTAATATTGTATAGCATCCGAGTTAATGAATCATGTGTTAAAAGGTACGGCTGTAAGGTGCCAGTTTGGATTTGTTGATTACTTTAGGGTAGACATAACGAACTAGCTAAGCTACTCATATGTATATGTGCAATATAAATTTTATATAAAATAGTGTCCTAAATTAATGATCGATAGCCATTGTAATGTATGGAAGCAATGGCGGAGCTAGAAAAATTTTCTTGGGAGGGCCGAAACAATTTTATTTTCCGGAAGAACATTAGATGGGAGGGCCGAGATGGAAAAAAATTATTTTTAGCACATAAAATCGATAAAAAATACAATAACGGGCTTAGGCCTAGGGGGCCGGGACCCTTCCCGGTCCCTTAGTAGCTCCGCCCTTGTATGGAAGATTCAACCAATATAGTTACAAGAGGTGTAATTTGAACGTTTAAGAATGATATTGTACTACTAAACTATATGTATATATAACATTTATTTTCATACATAAATGTGCAAAAAAACCGATCTTGCTCAAATGTCATTCAAAGCAACTTATATTGTTATAATTAGATAATCATTTCATTATATTAAACTAAACTTTAACTCAAAATTATATTGTCTTCTAAAAACACACTATATATAATGCCTTTATTATGTTAAGTAGTCCACTTTGGTGAGAAATAAGTCTGATACTTAATCCACTGTGGTGAAGATAACGAAAGATTGGCAGTGGTATGTTGTGTATTGCTAAAATGGAGATACTTACAGGTTTGGTCGTAAAGCTAGTCGATAAA
>LBNU01032795.1:11138-29256 GCA_014162995.1 Artemisia annua
GGGGGGGGGGGGGGGGGGGGGGGGTTCATTGCATTGATGTTGATTGGTTAAAATGTTTGAGGAATGGATTGAAAACTTTTTAGGATCAAACATGTTGATTTATTATGAGTTGACCCTTCTCTAAGGTTCCACGCAAATATGTGTAGTTAGGTGACAAGTTGAGAGTTGTTTGCTGTATTTTATATGCCGAATGTCAATATTTTGCCTAAAAAACGTATAGTCCGTCCTTTTAAGGTTGGAATTTCCAACTTGTTTAACTTGATGAAATCCGCCTTCTAGTGTTTATGGTTCTTCTTATGCAAGCACATAGTTGGGTTCACAGAGTGTGATACAAGGTGCGCATTAATGGGAACTTCTGATGCTTTTTCAAATGTAATCCTAGTTGCGTTAATACCATCAAGTGTGAGGTTTTATGCATGATTGCCTAATGCTTGGGGTTTATTGAATATTATGACATTAAAGAGTACTTGTATTTGGTGAGTCTCAGGCTTTCAGCATAGTATCTAGTTCCTTAATATATCTCTCTTGCGATAAAAAAAGTTTTCTTCCTAAGCCCCTTAATTATTATATACGAGATGTTTGGGTTTAAGGGTGTTGATTAGCTAGTGTAAGTGTATGCTTAACTGTTTTGTTAAAGGTTGTCGGTTTGAAAGAATGACTTGATAGCTTTAAATTTGGGGGTGGGTTTAGAAATTATGCGTTCTCTCCACAATCAATGAACAGTCTTTGGTGTTCCCTTTATGCTTCTACTATTTGCCAATGTATTCTCACATCATCTCCCTCCGTAAAAACAGAGATGTTTAGGGTGCCCATCTCCATCTTGACAATAGAGATCGATTAGGAGTTTCCATTTCTTTCCAGATGTGAGTAGAGTAGTGGACATGCGTGCCCACTTACAAACAAGAGTACTACAGATGGATTTGCACTACTTTATGCGTTCTTATACTGGCTCTCCCCTTCGTTTTAGTATTGGATCCCTCCCCCATATACTTCGTCAGTTCAATAAATAAACTAAGGATAAACCTTACAAACATCACCAGTTTTTTGTACAACAATCCCAAAGATGAATTCTCATCATTCTCTGTTTGAGATTTGGTTGTTCTTATGTTTGGAGTATAAAATCTGTACATTTCCTTGATCAATGCACGATATCATCTGCACCTCAAACCTTCTTTGAAGCGATACTTGCTGTCTTTGTCGTCTTGGATGAGCCTGCTTCTATAATATTTTATGTTGAACTGTAATATTAATTTCTGATAGCCGTTTTAGTTTTTCAGCTTTGTAAATAGAATAGTGTAAATAAAATCTGGTGTCAGATTTATTGTGATGAAATACCTACAACTTGTTGAAATTCATGATGAACGTGGTAGTAATTTGTTGATGGTAAGCTAAATCTCAATTCTCAAAGAATAAAGTTAATAAACCCTCAAATCTTGAATCAAATGGTTGATCTTTATTATCTTTATAAAAAAAAAAGGTTGTGTTTTTGTTTTTTGTTCAAACCTGTGCTTGTGCAGAACTCATTCATATAAGAAACATATGTAGTTTGGGCAACCCATTTTTTTTTTTTTTTTTTTTTTTTTTTTTTTTTTTGTCCTATTTTGTGGCCCATCGTTTAGGAGCTCCTCTGCTTGGTGCCTAGGTTGGTATTAACCAGATCATTTGCTGCTTTGTCCCGCATTGGCTTCATGCAGCAGATTATGTGCCCTTAAATCATTACTATGCTCTACTTATTGATAGTAAAACTTTTCTTCTGTGATCATAGGTTACTCCTGAAGTTCATTTCCAGAAGGATTTGGGGTTGGACAGCTTGGACAATGTGGAGCTGATAATGGCTATTGAAGAAGAGTTCAAATTGGAGATCCCTGACAAAGAAGCTGATAAGATCGATTCCTGCGCACTTGCAATTGAGTATGTATATAACCATCCAATGGCTAGCTAAAAGCCTAAAAGTCAAACTTCATGTATCTCATCTGTTTTTGGCCCCATCTTGATGTTTGTTTTTGCTGTATAAGGTGAAGTCCACCTAATTTGACCAAGAAAATAATTAGAAGCATTTGTGGCTTCATCATCCCTGCACCTTTCTTAATTGAAGTAGGCATGAACATGATTTAGCAATGATTATGTGTTTGGTTTCTTGTGAGACATAAAACATTGTGTTTGTGACTTCATTTATATTATGTCAGTTTCGTTTTTACGTGACGAAAATCATATATCGAGTTATGCATTCTTAGTTTCTTGTTACGGAAGTTAAACACAAATACACAATACTGCAAGAAGTGAATAGTTCAAAGGTTTTGATATCATCTTTTGCATTCAATGCTTAATATTAGGATCTACATCCAACAATATTTAGGTCAGGCCTCCTGTTTTCACTCACGCGCATCCCCATCTGCTATCAACTTATCATGCCCCAATCCAGTTCATGTGGCTGTTGGTATTGTTGCTGTATGCAGGGTTGTACCCTATAGAATCCCTCCTGAACTGATGATACAAACCAGAAAAGAGTTGAAATTTCGGTTTGGGAAATTTGGCAATCTGCATTCGGTTTATCTGAGGTTCACAAATTCAAAAAGTACCAATTAACCGAGTCCAACTGGTTAGGAAACCAAATTTTTGTATCTGATCATGAAATGCTGATTATTATGTCTCTTGGATTCAAACTCATTTTCTAGTGTTTTACATGATTCAAACATAGATGACGTGATTCATACATAGAAGATGGAATCAAGTGCTACATAGTACTGTATTATTTATTGCTATAAAATCAATATATATCTACAACTTTAGTTTTTGGGTATGCTGGTTAAGTGTTGGCGCAACCGTTAAGTACAAATTTTAGTTAACTGCGATGTGAGGTTTGATATTTGGCTTTTTGTCTGAAGAGAAAGACTGTGAGTTCCTGTTTAGCTTTTAGGTTCCTTTCTAGATTGGAAACCCTATTGTGAAATAGTGAGGTGGGTTTGGTTTGTTGTCCTGCAGTCATTATGGTAGGAGAGCATGATAGGTGTGCTCCACGCGGATGCACATATTGGGTATTGAAATGTGATAAACACCTTATGGGTTTGAGAAGATTGTAAAGAAGGGAGAGAGACTTTGTAAATGAGTGCCAAAAGGATATCAAACTCACCACCTTACAGGCTCTATGCGTTTTTGTAGTACCAAGAAGTGACAAGTTTTTGTAATACCAAGATGTGTATCACTGCAATTTTCGCCCAGAATTATTAAACCGGATATGCCCATTTCACTATTTTCCAACCATCCATTTTTTCATTCCCAAACTCCTAAACCAGTCAGCAGTTGCAGCCTAAGATTGCCAGCTTTTTGTTGACTAAGTTGGCCATATGTTATATGTTAGGCGATAATCTGAACATATTCACCCGAGAGAACTTTAACAAGGGGTATTTGTTTTACTTTATTTAATTGGATTATGAGGTTATTGTTGTTCTTATTCACTTGAGCTTATAAGCTTAAGTTGATACGCCAATAAACCATTAATATGAGCTCATCAAAATTTCAGTACGCTCATAAGCCAATCATATAAGCCAACACAAACACCTCTGAAGTAGCCTTGGTTGATGCATTGTTGGTGGTTAGCAGGTGCTTAATGCGTGTTTACAGTGTGTTTGTGGAAAACCTAATACCAAACACAAGTGGTTAAGATAGACCAGCTTAGAACATTTCTAGTCGGTATTTTTCTCAGACTATTAATAATCGCTACTTTGTAAACTAGACATCAAGTATAACGAACATGAATTTACATATCTAAAATCATTTCGTTTCACGTTTTTTTACCTTTTCACATTTGGTCGTTATGGGTTTTCCGAGTATGATGAAAAGAGGAAGATTGGGTATGGCCACCATATGGGATAATCCATTGCCATGTCTTTAACTGAACACATATGCAATGATACCATAAAGCCCGACATCCTTTTTCACTTTTGTCAATATTTTTACTGAATTACACAAAATTTGATTTTGCTTTAAAATGATCAAAATCAGAGTTACTAAATTACTATTTTTTGCTACTTCATACATCATTTATCCGATAGCATTCAGTTGCCATAACTTAAGCATGACCGTCTAAGGTGGTTAGCTCTTAAACATAGCACGTATGCTATTTTCATCATATTTAGTGTCACAAGTTTTAATCATAGCTTAAATTTCATATGATAATTAAAGAAGGAAAACGGTATTACAAAGTATAAGTACAAACCAAATATCCATATAGAGTAACAATATATATGATTGTAATAGTTACTCTAAAGAAACATCTACACGATAGTCTTTCTCTTCAAGGTTAGTTAATCCCACTTTGAATAACACGAATGAGTGAAAGTCCAATCGCAGCCAATTCAAAAGTGACATTGTTCCTTTTGGTCAATGGCGAAATAGTCTTACGCTTCTCTTTGAATCCATTCTCACAAGTGGTAGCAGCATCCATAACTGCGCTTATCAATAGACTTGCTTCATCATACCGCTTTAGCTTGTAATTTTTCATGGCACTTCTAATATCAATGATAGAGTCGGAATAAAGCTCAAGACAATCATCCAAACGCGGTTTTACAAAAGCATTGAGCTTAAAAACATTGTTTTTCATTAGCTTTTTGATGTGAGAGCTTGTGTCGGTCAGGTTTTCATGTGTTAGATGGATTGAGATCTTCCCAAGGCCTCTAATGTTAGCATGATGGCTGCCTGAGGCTGCTTCAAGAGAGGTGGTACAAAACCGGTACCTCACATTTGGATCTTGTTGTGAGCACAGTTTGCAAGTGCCATGGACTATGTTTCGGGCATGGGTCGGAAGGAAAACAAAGGAAAAAACGATGAACAAAAGATAGGAAGATGGTGAAGTCATTTTCTTCAGACAAATGCTCTATGTTTTTCTGACAAGTGGGTTTGCTTAAATAGAAGGGAAAAAGGTTAATTGTTGTTGTACCCTCGTTGTAAATTTTCTTTCGTATTTCATACATGGAAAAAAGAATTATGTTGTTCGGTTTTGAATTTATGATGAAAACAAATCACAAAACATTTGAACTAATATGAAAAAGGAGTCATTAAACCAAACTAGTTATATCATTTCGGTAACGATATCAAATCTTGTAGAAACGAGTTTCATCACATGAAAGTGCATGTGCAGTATTTTCTAAACTAGTAGTACTTTTTAGTAATTGGCATCACAAAATATATACCGTCAACCCTTGTAGCCTTGTAGGTTAAAAACACAAAATTGTGGTCCGGATTATTAATGTCATATAAGGGCAAATTTTCCTTCAAAATGCATCATACTTGCCACAAATGTTATTTCCGTGTACCGAACAAATTTTTTTCCTTATATGGGTACTAAACTTTTATTTTTTGGTCTTTTTGATGTACTTTTGTGATGTTTTTGCCCCTCCTATAAACACCATTACGGCATTACGTTAGCTTCATATGACTCATATAAACACCACCACCTTCACGCCATCTTTTACGGTTTTACCCTGTACATTTATCTATACACCACTCAAATGCACAAATATCTCACAATACACTCTCGCACATACAAATTTTATTATCATTCGGTAGTGAAGACCACCGATTTCCTTCTTATGTCCCCTTTATGAGTGAAGAAACACGAAGTGTAACAAGAACCATGCGTGAAAGTGATAAAATTTGGTTGCTTAAGCCTGGTCCGAGTCCATTACTACACCTGGAATAAGACGTTTGACACAATTCTGACTAACATTATGATATCGTTATTCTTTCGGAGATTAATCTTCCTCAGTATATTGTCTGTGTTAGAAAAAGTATGTTATGTTGTTAGTTGTTTCATTTATTTCTGATTTTATAAATACACCCACTTCCATCGGTATATGAATACTGTAAAAAGATGAAAATGTGCATATCATATGCAATGTTTAGGACAAAATAGAAGCTATTTCAATCAGGAAACGAAAGCAAAGCCAGTTTCTATAATAAAAGCAAATACCATCCAAATAGCCTAAACCGCGAAAATGGATTGTTCGGGATTATATTTAAAGAGCAATTAGGTTTAATATCAATGAGCCTCTAGCTCTTAATCTTTTTAACTATTCTCCTAGAGAAATGAAAATGATTTTGAGGCATAAAACATCAATTTAATACACGCGATAAACTCAAAGATAGTGTTGGTTTAGTGTTATTCCTATACACTATCTACTCATTTGGTTGAATCTGCGCATTGTTAGTAAAACATGTAAAATACACGGGTTTAATTTTACAATGTGTTTAATATTTAACTAGCATGCATAATAGATCACATACGTTTGATCAGGTCAAATCTCTATTTCTAAGTTGATGTAATAGATGTTCATAGTCATTAGTAATCATAATTAAGATTAGACATAAGTTTAGAACTGGAAATGATTGTATGTTGTATCTGCGAACAGGTTTGTTTTGTTTATGGTTTGTGACTCGTTTGGTTGTCATACTTCAAAGTGTCAAACATAAAACATGTCAAGACAAGAGTGGTCAAAACCTCACAAGTCACAACAATCAGTTAACATGTAATGTTTTAGCAGGGCATAAACAATGCAGGAAAGTTGCAATTACTGCTCTTTTTTCTTGTACTTCTCTCAACTGCACAATTACAACTGGCCGAAGATCCACCTAAAACAGTCTACACTTCACCTCCCCTTACCTGGCTCCAACGGTATTGGGTTTGTTGTTGTTGTAACAGGTTTGAGATATATAAACAGTAAAACAGCCCAAATCAGCCATTTTACAAGTAAAATGTTTGAAATCGAACCTCTACAAAAATGATGATAGCTGATTTACTAGGTACCAACTTCGACACTTGTTAATGGTGCAATGGTGTAATCTGTTGCAGGCATCTTTTTAAAGGGTAAATTTGCTCGCACATAACAGCAATTGATAAACCAAGTGTTTTACCCAACTACTGCTAGAAACATGATTGAAATTAAAACTCGTGAATAACAATGATCTTGGTCATGATTAATCCATTATGCTTGTGATTGTATTTTACTTGCCAACAAAACTGTATCAAATCAAAAGAAACATATGCTCGCTACATTCAATTTTCCTACAAGAAAGAAAATCTCCCCAACGTAAAGCGGATTTTGTATAATAGAGATTTTTACTCAACCACAGCCAGCAACTCACCCGCTTTGCAAAAAACATGCCTTCCAGAAGCTCCAAGATCAACCTGTTTCAAGTTGTGTCGTGGTAAACATCACTTTGTTTATGAAATATGATAACGACTATAAAGCTATGTGTGTGTGTTTGCCATATTNGTGCAGTAAATTAGTAATGTGGCTTGATATTAAATGTTTACCTCATAGGCGTTCATGTCGGAGAAAAGAACCTGCAAAAGAAGCAAACCATATACTCAGATGACGAACAACAAGCCCGCAAAGTCTATTTGTATTTTGCTACCTCTGAAAAGCTAAACACCAAACACAAATTTTGAAAATATGCTCACTAGAAAATCGATATGAACATACCTTCTTCCCGGCCTCCAAGTCCCCTACCTCAGTACCAACAGAAATAATCTGAAACAGAGAAAGAGTATTCAAATCACAGATAAAAATGACATCACGGCACAAAAATAACCAAATCAATCCATAAGTGTCCATAGAATAAAAACTACTCACCTCTCCCATAAGATAGCGTTCGAACTTGACAGCTGATTTGGGCAACAAGACTCCACCAGCAGATTTCTGATTACAAATGTAATTTGAAATGAGCACAAAGAATTAAAACACGTTCAAAGTCTGTACTAAAGAATGCGAAGATAACTATGTAAGACAAACTTGCTTGGTATCAAATTTCCTTTATTGTCGTTCAGGACAGACCACAAGTCACAACTATGTGGCTCATCATAAAATTTAACTAGACATACATTAGCTCAAACTAAACTTGATAATTTTAGACAGATACTTAGCCAGGAGACTCAAAACGTGAGAAAGTTTAAGGAAACATATGTAAATCATTCCATGGAAGAATATGGCATGTTTTGGTTTCAAATTTGGAACCATATTGAGCATTGTAAGCGAGCTTAAAATAAACCTTAAGTAGTTAAACACTGCATCCTTTGTCCAATAAACTAGGCACATTTCAATTTATACACAATGAATTGATCTTAGAAGGATAACAATTCCATTTTTTTTATTTTTTTTTTTTGTCAACCAACAACAATTTACTAGCTAGCACAAGATAAGTATCAACCATAACGACCAAAAAGTAACAAGTATGCATCCAACTAAACATCAAAACGTAACAAGACCAACGTTACACTAGTTTAACAACTTTCCCTACCAAAAAGTAGGTGGAATCATTCAAACATCAATAAGTAACAAGACCCGAAAGTCTGAAACTATGATATATTGCCAAAAACACCTTAACTAATAATGTAGTCATAGAAAAGTACCTCGGGTAGTTCCTCGAGACGAATAAGCACTCTATCCGCTTGTGGCTTAACCTATGAAACCAATGATACATTATTACCCTACTGAACAAACAGCTTTATACGACCCACTGAAAGTAACATTAATAAATTAATTAATAATACCTTGGTAGGTTCGTATTTGGTTGCAATTGCATTAACCTTGAACGAATTCCTTCCTAGGCCTAAACAATAAAAATACATAACTAAAGTCAATATTAATTAATTAAATCAATTTATTTAAACATAAGGTATCGGAGAAATGAAAGAGTACCAAAAGATGTGGATTTGGTGGAAATAGAAGAAGAAGAACGGGGTGTAGTGAAAGATGAGAAGGGTTTAGTTGCTGCTGTGAGGAAGGTTGAAGACGAAGCCATGGCCATTGGATAAGATTAAGCTTCTATGGGTTTCTAGAGAGATAAAACAAAGTACGGAGTATAGTTTAGTTGAACGAGAGGGTTTTAACTAAAGTGGTTAGTTGGATGTGTGTACTGTTTTGTTTTATGCAAATGTTGCGGTGGGGGGCTTGGCCTAGGTTTAGGTTCTTCTAGAGTCTTCCCTTCTTGTTTGGACCGGTTTTGAACTCTCGGTAAGTACAAGTATTAAAAAAAAAAAAAAAAAAAAAAAAAAAAAAAAAAAAAAAAAAAAAAAAAAAAAAAAAAAAAAAAAAAAAAAAAAAAAAAAAAAAAAAAGGCTGGTAAAATGAAAAAATAAAAAATAAAATATTCATGAGAGTTCATCTTTTATTGTAGGTACATTTAAAATGTGTTGTTGTGGTTACTTCTCATTCTTCTCATTTTACTTTTATTTCTCATTTGATCCTAACTCATACTTTGTGTATAACTTGCTTTAACTACTTATACAATAGCGTGTCTCAATAAAAACATAAAGTGTGTCAATCACTTCACATAGTGTAAACTTAGAGAGTTTGGTATCATAGCACCATCAAAGCCAAAATGGCGCATGTTATAGCATGTTGTGACACGCCTTCGTGTTAAATGGGATGTGTCATGGCGCATGCCATAACGCAACGTTTTTTATTTTATTTTTTTAAGTGCATTTGTGAGGTTTAAAATGAGGTGTTATGACATGTTTTGTGGGAAAGTGATTTGGAGGTGATGGGGTTGTATAATAACATAAAAGCTGGCATGACACAAAAATGTATAAGTTTTAACATATCATTGTTGGATGACTAGATTAGTTGGTCCAAACCTAGTTGTAGGTTTGAGGTTCATTAGGTTTAAGAGTTAAAGGAGCCATAACATGCTACCATCCAATTTTTTGTGTCACGTCAGCGCCACATCATTTCAACACTAAATAACATAACACCAAAAAATATCCCATAATCATAACACCCAATAACACTTTTTGGGACCCACCCTTTTAAAAAAAATACAATTTACAAATTAACCCCCTTAACTAATATTTCAATCATTAAATAAACCCTTCACTAACTAATATTTCATTCATAAACATAAACATTACATAAACATTTAATACATAAATCTACGATACGATACGAAATACGATACGAAGTAAATAAACATAACCTAATCTGAATGCTCCCCGCATGCAGAATCATACGAAGGAGACCTATATCCAGGAAATTTCTCAATGAACGCAAACCGATCTGCTTCGTCCTTCTTGCATTTCGCATCCCACTCTTGTTGAAGCCTTGCTCAAACGTTGTTTCTTTGCCTTTACGAGCTCCAACTGCTTGATAACTTCCACAATAGCCTGTTGTCGAGCCGCAACGTCTTGTTCGCATTGTGTTTTAATATACGCTTGCATTTTGTTCAACGATATGTGGGAGACGACAAGCCATAATTGTTAAGTGTGAAAATGAGTTTGTATGTAAATATGTTAAGTGTGAAAATGTGTTAAGTGTGAAAATATTTGGTAAAGAGGTGTTGTATTTATAGGGGAGTAAAAATTTAATTACAAAAAAAAGGGATTACCGTTAACCCCAAATGGGGTGTTTTGAATTTTTTTTGGTATACCAATGTATGTTGTAACGCCTCAAGCAACGCTCGCATCACGGAGTGGTTAACGGCCGTAACAACCGTGATTTTAGCAGGTCCGTTTAACTGATAGTCGTGACTCGATTGACGTTTGTTTAGAATGTTTTAAGTGATTGAAGTGATATAAGTATGTTATGGATGTGTGTTGGTACTAAATCCCTTGGGTGATGTTATCTTTGTGAGTTGGGTGGTATTGTTTTGGAGATAAGTTCATTTTGATCGCCTTAGTGACGTAGAAATGACTTGTGTTGACATAAATAATGCATAAAAACGTTATTTATATTTTTCGATATCACTACGTTTTGATGATCATAAAATGTAAAATCATTAAACGTAAGATTACTACGTAAACAAGTATTAAGCTAGTTTATATCATTATATCCAACTTAATCACTTAAGGTATGAATAAACAAGTGCTTAATACATCTCATGATCAAAGGGATATTTAATTAATTATTACAAAGTTTATGTAATTATATAAACATATTATATATTTTTGAAAAACACTTTTGGTAATAAAGAAAAATGTTTTAATCATACTAAATATATGAATTCAAATTTTTAAGCAAAATCAGTTAGTTTTTCACCAAATAAACTTTCCCCACTAAAAGACAAGTTTTCTGGCCGTTACAGCTGGGCGGCCCCCTTAATTATAAGGGGCGGTCCCCTTAATTTTAAGGGGGCCGGCCACTAATTAAGGGGACCGGCCACGCTCCCCTGTTATAAACTGTCAGAATTTTCTCCTATAAATACCACCTTAAATCTGGTATTTTTCCTCACCTCTTGCACGAAAATTTTCAGATCTAAATCTCTCTAAACATCTTCTAAAACCCTTTGATCATTTGATTATCAATCCTTGTTTCAAGTGATTCAATCCCTCATCATCCATCCTCATCCAAAGTGCAAGAGAAGAATACTCCTTCAACCTCAAGTTTAAGTAGTATTGTACATTTGTTGTGTATATTGTGTATAGCATTTGTGAAGTAGTGTTGTGTGTATAGTAAGTAGTTCTAGGAGAGCTAGTTGTGAATAGAAGTTGGGTAGTGAAGAAGATTGAGTAGTGAAGTAGTGAAGTGGTGTATAGTAGTGAAGAAGTTGAGGTGTGTAGTGAAGAAGTAGTGATAAGTTGTGGTGTGTTGTGAGATTGGTTCTAGCTAGGATTAGGACCCGACATTTAGCTTAGTGTCGTAAATTGGTGTAAGCAAAAGTCGTGTAAGGTTTTCTCCGCCATAAGGGAGCTTGTTGACATAGTGAAGAAAACTCCCGAGTTAGGTGCTCGGGGAGTGGAGTAGGACGAAGAGGAGATTCGTAGCCGAACCACTATAAATCCTTTGTCTCACGGTGCCATCCTTCCATCTCTATCTTTTTACTTACTTACTTACATACTTGTCATATTATATACTTGTTGATATCGTTGTTTATAATTGTGCAAGTCTTTTGGTATCATATAAAGTTCGGATTGGTGTTTTCATAAACAAAGTTTTTGTAAATTAAAAAGACGTAAAACTATTCAACCCCCCCTCCTAGTTTTCCACAATTGGTATCAAGAGCCACGTCAAACAAGATTTTTAAAATATATTGTATTTTAAAACTTGAAATCGATCTATGGAAATGGAAAAATATTTAGAAGGGAAAATTGTTTTTAAACCACCATTTCTTGAAAATGAAAATTTTCTTACATGGAAAAATCAATTCGAAAGTTATGTGAAATCAATAGACTATGATCTTTGGCATGTCATTTCAATTGGTGATATTAAATCAATAAATACTACTTTTGAAAAACAAAATAACTTGGCAAAATTTATTATATACAAAGCTATTTCAAATGTTGAGTATGAAAGAATATTTTTTTGTCAAACGGCAAACGATATGTGGAAAAGTCTTTCAAAATATCACCAAGAAGAATGTCAAGCCAAAGAAAAACTTGCACATGAGTTAGTAGCAAAAGAAAGTATTGTAGATAAATATTTAGTTGAAATAAGTACAAGTGCTACTAGTTCAAATGTCTTATATGTAGGTAATGATGCCGAAAACAACATGAGCCATGACAAGAATAAACAAGAAGGCTATGTAGAGATGCCAACCAAGAAGGAACTAAGTGACGATGAAGATGACGATTCTAGTTCCGAAAGTGAAGACGAAGAATATGCAAAGGTTGTTAAAGAATTCAAAAGACTTATCAAAAAGCGACAAAAAGTACAATATAAAAGGAAAACAACTCGAAGGAAAAGATTTGGTGATGAAGAACAAGAATGTTTCGTTGCTCAAGCGTCAAATGAAGTATGCCTAGGAATTAATTTGGAGCCCGATAAATGGGTAAAGGATAGCGGGTGCTCAAGACACATGACGGGGAATCGCAAGCTATTTTCTACATACAAAGCATACAATGGAGGTAATGTCATTTTTGGTAGTGATCGTCGTGGAAAAATCATAGGTAAAGGTACGATCTCTCAAGACTCCCTAACTATTGAAAATGTTGAACATGTAGATAACTTAACATATAACTTGCTTAGTGTAGGACAAATATGTGACAATAAGTGTAGGGTTACCTTTACCCATAGGAATAGTGTTATTATTAAGGATGATAAAGTCATAGGTAGAGGAATTAGGAAAGGCGGCGTATATGTCATGAAACTAGGAGATAAACTGGAAGATAGGATATGCCTAGCAACCTTAGACGAAAACTCCACTTTGTGGCATAGGAGATTAGGTCATGCAAACATGCAACAAATACAATCATTGGTGTCTAAGGAACTAGTTAGAAACTTGCCTAGCCTAAAATATAATCAACACTTTTGTGATGCCTGTAAGATAGGAAAACAAGCACATGCTAGTCATAAAGCTAAGAATATAGTATCCACCACTAGATGTTTAGAACTACTTCATTTGGACCTCTTCGGTCCATCCGCGGTGTGGAGCTACGGTGGCAATCGCTACACATTAGTTATAGCAGATGACTATTCACGATACACGTGGACTAGGTTTCTAAGCGATAAAGCCGAGGCCTTTGATAAATTTGAGACATTTAGTAAAATGATACAAAATAAGCTAGGATGCTCTATAGTTTCAATTAGGACGGACCATGGTAGGGAATTTGATAACGAAATACAATTCGGAAAATATTGTGATTTAAATGGAATATCTCACAATTTTTCCGCTCCACGAACACCTCAATCAAATGGAGTAGTAGAAAGGAAAAATAGGACTTTACAAGAAATGAGTAGAACTATGTTAAACGAGCAATCTATCCCACAAAAATTTTGGTGCCATGTCGTAGATACTTCAACATACATAGGCTACTTTAAGGTATTTGGAAGTAAATGTTTCATTCTTAACACAAAGGATTATCTTACTAAGTTCGACCCTAAGTCATATGAAGGAATTTTTCTAGGATATTCGCAAAGTAGTAAAGCATATCTAGTCCTAAATAAACAAACTATGAAAGTAGAAGAATCCTTAAACGTAACCTTTGATGAAACTCCTCCACCACCTAAGACATTACCCTTAGAAGATGATGATGTTATAGAGGAAGAAGCTATTGAGGTTAGTAAAACAAAACCTTTAGGAAATGATATTGAAGAGGAAAATTTAGAAGAAAACGAAGTTATAAATATTAAGGAATCTAGATCACACCCTTTAGACAACATCATAGGTCACCTAAACCAACGAACACTTAGATCACAAGCGCAAGACAAAAATAATTTCTTTTGTTTTGTGTCGACAATAGAGCCTAAGAATATAAATGAAGCCTTAAATGATGAAAGTTGGATTATGGCTATGCAAGAAGAATTAAATCAATTCAAAACAAATGATGTTTGGGAACTAGTCCCAAATCCTAGGAACGTGACCATAATAGGAACTAAGTGGGTATTTAGGAATAAATTAGATGAGAATGGAATAGTAACTAGGAACAAAGCTAGGTTAGTCGCCCAAGGTTATAATCAACAAGAAGGAATTGATTATGACGAAACTTATGCCCCCGTAGCTAGATTAGAATCCATTAGAATCCTTTTAGCTTATGCCTGCGCCCTAGACTTTAGGTTATACCAAATGGATGTGAAGAGTGCATTCCTTAACGGTTTTATCAATGAGGAGGTATATGTGGCACAACCTCCAGGATTCATTGACTTCGCAAAACCTGATTATGTTTATAAACTAAAGAAAGCTTTATATGGTCTTAAGCAAGCTCCAAAGGCTTGGTATGATAGACTAAAGGCATTCTTGGTTAAACATAATTATTCCATGGGAATGGTAGACAACACTCTCTTCACTAAAAGAAGTGACCCACATATTATCATTGTTCAAATATATGTCGATGACATTATATTTGGCTCAACTTGTCAAGAAATGTGTGATGAATTTGCCAAAATCATGCATGATGAGTTTGAGATGAGTATGATGGGAGAACTAAACTTCTTCTTAGGACTACAAATAAAACAACTAGAAGACGGAATATTCTTTAACCAATCTAAGTACATTAAGGAAATGCTTAAGAAATTTGGCCTAGAAGACTCTAAACCACTTAAGACACCTATGTCTACGGAAATTAAACTCACAAGAGATGAAGAGGGTGAGTCCGTAGATAATACTAAGTATAGAGGAATGATAGGAAGTTTACTATACTTAACGGCAAGTAGACCCGATATCATGTATAGTGTTTGCCTTTGTGCTCGCTTTCAAGAGGATCCCAAAACCTCTCACCTAGAAGCGGTTAAGCGTATCTTCCGATACATTAAAGGCACTATACACTTAGGATTATGGTATCCTAAGGGATCCGGCATAGAAACCATTGTCTATGCGGATTCGGATCATGCGAGAGACTACGTAGATAGAAATAGCACTAGCGGTATTTGCACATTTATGGGATGTTGTTTAACATCTTGGTTTTCGAAGAAGCAAACCGCTCTTGCTATTTCTACCACCGAAGCCGAATACGTAAGTGCTGGAAAGGCATGTCAACAAGCACTATGGATGAAACAAGCTCTCGTAGACTATGGCATTTCCAATCTTTTATAGGGGTAATACACGCTATTGTTTCCTCGATATCTGAGTTCATTCTTAGGGCAAGTTGTGAGATCCTGATTTGTATATCTTTATGCGGTAGTGAAGGAATCCCTATTACATGTTTTTCCTTTGTAGTGATATCTTTTCCATCGAAGCCTTCTATTGTATCGGCTGTATAAGTGATTCGGGGAATTCGCACTTAATAAATTGGTGAATGCAAATCCTAATCCTTACATGGAACAAATTGATTGAATTTTCTTGAAAAATCAAAACTTTCTGAAATTTTCAAAATTCTGGACACTTTTTAGTGTCAGATGGGTGGACCCCTTAAATATTTAAGGGCGGCCCCCTTAAAATTAAGGGGACCGGCCTCTATTTAAGGGGGCCGGCCATCTGATGGTAAAAAGTTCTTTGTTTTTCTTTCTTTCTTCTCAAATCTGAGTCTAGGATTCTGTTTTGCACAAAATCAGGAATTGCGATATTTTGTTTGCATAATTATACTTTCAATAAAAACCTTAATTCTTTTCAAAACATTCTCACGATTAGGAAAACTCATTGTTGAATAATGATAAAAACGTTTTTCTAAAATCATGCATAATAGTCTTACTCTCGTTATCTATAAGTATATAATCTAATATATACTTATATATAACATTTAGAAGTAAGCAAATTTAATTCAAGGAGACTAAAGATTGTTTCTTAGGAATATTATTAGTTCTTCATAAGAGTCGAAGCAATCTTTACTCCACATTTGTTTCATATAGGCACACACTAGAACAAAATCAAGAACTTCATGGTCACATTTGTTCCATCACTAGTTAGCCACTAATAGGTGCCTTCTCTTAAGATAAGTTACCTTAGGTTCCTTTAATTGCTTAATTGTTTATTTGCCTTAAAATGCATGATTAATTATGATTATATGTTTATTTGCTTGCATGTATACTTTTCATGTAAATTCCACTATGAAAATGCTTGCCTAGTTGCCTAAAGAGTTGGTCTTGCCCAAAACCAAACCCCAAAACAAACACCTTTCTGGAAAAACTTCACCAAAAACCCAATTCTGGCAACCTGGATCCTCAGACCAGGGCGGCCCCCTTAAATCAAAGGGGCGGTCCCCTTAAAATTAAGGGGACCGGCCAGCAATTAAGGAGGCCGGCCATCTGCTGGACGAGGGTTGCTGTTTGCTTTCTGCTTTTTAGCCCATTCCACCCTGTTTTGATTCCTCATTTCCCTGAATTCACAAACACCTTTTGTTAATCAAATCCAACACATATTCTCCTTCCAAAAACACAACATCATCACACTATAAATACCCTTCATAATCATAAACCATCACTCACTCCATCATGATTACTCCCAACAAACCAAAGTCAAAAGCCTCAAGGCTAGCAAAGATGACCGAAAAATCCAATTAGAAGAGAAAAACAAGCCCTCAAAACAATGTCATCACATCCATAGGGATTGAACAACAACCAATACCTACAACCACCTACTTCCCCAACTTCAATCCAAATCCACAAGGTCATTCCTTTGAACCTCATTACAATCCATACAATCTTGGTCAAACCTCTACCACACCTTTATTCAACTATAATGATCCATACAATTATGGTCAATCATCCAATCACACCTCAAACAACTTCCCATCCAACTACACAACACCAACTAAACCACATCATCTATTCCAAAAAGCCACGGAAGAGCAAAAATTCCGTGAAGATCTCAATGTCATTCGTGATCTTAGTGATCTCAATGCAATGCATCTTGCACAACGCAACAAAGACAAACCCCCTTATCTCCATATTCAAATTGTTTATCTCATCCACTCAATTTGGATCAAGTCACCAATCACACCTACTATTGTCCTTGTTGTTACTTCCTACAAAAATAAATTCTTGACTTGAGTCAAGATATCTCATGGATTGAATATCTCCTCACTCGACCTCATCCATTGCCTCCACTAGCTCGATACAATACCAATCCTTTCATTCCATATCCACTACCACCAAACCACTAAAATTAATCGTCATGGCCCCTCAATAAAATCATCAACACCCTTTTGTTACCCATGCAAGACCTCTCATGATGGCAACTTAGTACTTTTTTAGTGTAGTTTCCTAAGAAAAGCATATATGTATGCTATTGTACTAGATTATGTGTTTAGCATAATCATGTTTAATAAATTTATTAATGAATGTTTTGTTTATGCCATGACTTTTAATCTATTGTCTTGCTTTTATCATAAATTTTATGCTTTGCTTTATATGTATGCATTCTATTGATGAGACGAATAGTGTACCCGTTTTAAGGGGTCATTTAAGCCCTAATTCGAGTAAATATGATCAAATATTGCCCTAAATCGTTCCTTTTGTCATTTTAGGTACTTTTGAGAAGAATTCTGGAAAACATGCATATTTGGATGTTTTTGGAGCATAAAAGTGAAGAAAACGACAAAGTCTCAAAAGAAGCTGGATATCCTACCTGACGGCGTTAGAGTCACAAGGTGACGCCGTCAGCCAATGTTGACAAAGGAGTGAAACTACTTTACACTTGACGGGCCAGAAAGATTTTGGAACATTTACACCTGACGCCGTCAGGTGTTACAAGGTGTAGGCCGTCAGGTTATAAGCTAAAGAGTGACGGCCCAGAAGGATTTAGAGGGTGACGGCGT
>LBNU01032795.1:29355-63853 GCA_014162995.1 Artemisia annua
AAACTATATGTATGCATTCTATTGATGAGACGAATAGTGTACCCGTTTTAAGGGGTCATTTAAGCCCTAATTCGAGTAAATATGATCAAATATTGCCCTAAATCGTTCCTTTTGTCATTTTAGGTACTTTTGAGAAGAATTCTGGAAAACATGCATATTTGGATGTTTTTGGAGCATAAAAGTGAAGAAAACGACAAAGTCTCAAAAGAAGCTGGATATCCTACCTGACGGCGTTAGAGTCACAAGGTGACGCCGTCAGCCAATGTTGACAAAGGAGTGAAACTACTTTACACTTGACGGGCCAGAAAGATTTTGGAACATTTACACCTGACGCCGTCAGGTGTTACAAGGTGTAGGCCGTCAGGTTATAAGCTAAAGAGTGACGACCCAGAAGGATTTAGAGGGTGACGGCGTCAGAAGTAGATCTAGGCCATCCGAGAACCCTAGTGGCGGCGAGCTGACGGCGTCAGACTCTATAACCTGACGCCGTCAGAATGCAAAATCTATATATATTTTCCTAATTTTCATTCATTAGTGTGGAACTTGTGGGGAACTTTTGGTACAAACCCTAAAGACGATTTTAGCTGTAATTTCAAGGGTTTTTCACCATTGAAACCTTCATGTTCAATTGAAGATAAGTCCTCACTTACATTAATCAATATGTCTATGTGTTGGTTAATTATATCTTATGCTTGTCTTTCAATTTACATGCTAGGCTAGATTTTTCTTGTGTTTGCTTAGATCTAATGAAACCTAACTATTAACTATTGGTTGATTGGTGTGTCATTATGTTATGAATCTGTATTATTCATGTTTTACCTATGAGAATAATGTAGTTTAGGTTTATTTTAATCAGCTTTGTTGTTTTTGTTTGTGATCAACTTGCGTAGAATTATTGATTCTGAATTGGTATTGAGTTTGGATAATTGATGAGAGTAATCTAATCTGTGTGATNAAAAGATAGTTAGGGAGTAAGGAAGTCTAAGTAAACACATTTGTCTCCATATAAGTTTTCACAATCTTTTATTTTCTTGTTATTTTATTTTTCTTGCAATAGTAGTTTTTGGGTTAGTTGACTATCAACTAATTCCGCCCACTCCTCCAAAACCCGAGATTTTACTTGCTTTCCATAAAATATAAAAATACAAAAATAATCTTCCTTCACCTTTAGACCTATTATAATTAGAGTAGTTTTTCTATCCTAACGAACACTATTCCCTGTGAGAGGACGATCAATACCCCGTACTTACCAATACACTATACTACACTGACCAGGTACACTGCCTGGTGGGATTGCAAGCTTCTCAAGATCCCTTGAGAGGTAAAACCTGTTGTGTGGTAGCAATCCCACGCACATCAATTTTTTGGCGCCGATGCCGGGGAATAGTTATTGCTTAGGTAGATTTTTTTTATTTTATTAGGTTTACTCACTAGATTCCTTTCTAGTGAGATTTTTATTTTATTTTTCTAGGATTTCTCTAGTCTGTCTATTTTCTTTGTGGTTTTGTTCGTGATTACTCGCCCATTAATTATTCCGTTGGCCATTATGGAAAACGCGAATCCACCTCTTACACCGGACGAAGTGGCTTTGTTACGTAGCCAAATTGAGGAAGAGATAAGTGACCTTAGGGAGCTTAATAGTATGACTGATATAGAGCTTGACTATGCCCTCAACGACCTAGCAACCGCCGTGTACTCAGTCAATTACTTAGAAAACAACAGTCTTACGATTGACGAGTTGGTTGAAAAGCTTTATGAAGAAGAGATAGATCCTAGGTTGGATGATTATTACAATTTATACCCCACTAAGGAGGAGATTGCCTACTATAACAACCTAGTTGATAACCCTAGACCACCCTTTATTAAAATCGACCCAAAAATTAAGGGGGTGATCCTGGGAATGTGAAGATACCATGTATGATTGGGTACAAACATATTGAGCATGCTTACATTGAAAGTAAATCCCCAATCAACGTGATGTCCTCAAGCCTTTATAGCCACATCATGAATAGACCACTTGAGCCTAGGAAAGACCCAAAGTATCCCGGCGGAGTTTGTAACTTCGTTGGAAGAATTAAGGGTATTCTTTTCCTTGTCGGAAATTTCACCTTTGTCACCGACTTCATGGTCCTTGAAGATCTAGCAAGTGTTGTTGATTGCCGCTTATCTCATGTTGTGTTAGGCAAACCATTTGTTGAGGTGTCCAATTTGAAGTATGATCGTTTAGAAGGCACGGTTCAGTTTTCGAATAACGCGGATAGAATCACTTATAGGATGCCCTATAAGGCAAAAGAATTCCGATTTGTGCCCCGGTTAGACAAAGATTACATTGGTGCAATTGAGAACATCAATGATGAGGACAAGGAGAGAGGCATGGATTATGTTTGGAATAAAAGGAGCCTATATTATAAGGATTGTTTGAACCTCGGACCTAGATACAAAGTAGATATAGAGGTTGTTAGAATGATTGGAGGGGCGATTGAGAAACAAAATAGGGAAACGTAGAGCCCGTGACTTTGAGTCTAGCTACAAGACTCGTTAATAAAGAAAAGCGCTTCTTGGGAGGCAACCCAAGCTTTATGTGTTTGATTTGTTTGTTTGATTTTATTTGATTCCGTATGTATGATGTTTCTTGTTATTGATTCATGATTCAAACTAACTTGTGAAAATGCTTTATTTTGTTTTTAACTTCGTCTTAACTACATATAAAGGTATTTTGCAAAAGCTAAGTGTAAGGGAAATCTAAATCGGTTTATAAGAACAAATGAACATGAATCATAACAATGTAAATTAACATACATATTAGTATTTGTTTGAGTCAAATGCTTGTATCGAGTCATAATGAATTTTTGCAGGAATTCCAGGAAGTAAGGTATAATTTTTCCAGAATTTTTCCGGAAACTTAACATGAGGATTCTGTCAGATCATTGCTGACGGCGTCAGGTGTTACAACCTGACGGCGTCAGGATATAATTTTCTGCAATTTTTGAAAGTTTTGTTTTTCTTCCAGAAATAAAAAGTTTTTGTTAATTCCCTAACTTATAATCTCCAGGAATTCTGCAAAAATATTCATTCCACAAGCATTATATCCTATTATAGATTATACCACCGATTTTATGCGAGGTTGGCCTTTATCTTTTTCGCAGGTTAACAGGTTATTTTGGACAAGAAGATGATTTATATTTCGGAAGGGAAGCTTTGAGCGCTCATCTTTCTTGGAAGAAGATCTAACCATGTTACCTCACTATCCACATCAAACGAATCAGGGGAGTATTTGATTTCACTCGTTCATTTTATTTACTTTTACATCTTTTATTTGAACATTGGGGACAATGTTCGGTTTAAGTGTAAGGGGGGGGGGTAAATGAAGACGCCTTAGAGAATGCAACTGCGCTTGATTTTTGTTTGTTTGATAGTAAATTTGTAACAAAACCGAGAGAAATATTTGCTAGGGTAATTTTAGCGCTAATTTAAATTTTTTTACAACATTAAGAAGTGAGACTTTGGTCTTAATGAGCGTCTCATGGATAGGAAATTATATGACTAGCACAAAACTGTACCACTAAAAAATTTTCCACCCCAAATATGTGAGGTTCGCCCTTAGAATTGGTAGGAAAAGCATTCATCTTTGATGCTATGATGTGTGTACCGGTAGCACTTAGATTCTAGAACTTGCGTTAGGACCATCTCAAATCCACAAGTGAGACTACATTCGTGTAGTTAGATCTACTACATGATAAGAGGCATTAGGATTAACCCTTTGTTTTACCACCCGTGTTTTTGTTAAAATTACATTGGCTACATTGGTCAAGTAATTCTCCCACACCCTTTGCGTTGTACCCATTTTGGGTGCACGATACCCCTAGTACACCCCTCCGAGCCTATCTTTTCGTTTCGACCTTTGAGCATCTTACTCAAAGTGAGAATTTATTACACCCCACTTAAATGTACACCCAAATCGCCTTAGCCTACCTTGTATGCACTCACCTTTAGTGCATTATTGTGACAACATTTGTTAAACCCTTTGTTAATTATCTAATCAATTACATGGTTGCTAAGTCGAGTCATATCCTTGTACATATTGTTTTGGGACGATTGGGACTCATGGGTAAAGTACTAGTGTCATGGAGTAATGGGGAAGAACAACATTATTACCCCCATATGTGCTAAATATTTTAAAGGTACTCCAAGTTTTTCAATTATCTTAATTCGAGTCATTAGAATAGTAATTGGAAAGTTATGTAAAAGTTCAAGTGTAAGGGGAGAACCGAGGCCCCTATGATGTATTATTTTGGATGGTAGGGTAAGAATGTATGCAAAAAAAAAAAGATAAAAAAAAGAAAAAAAAAATCAAAAAAATCGAGAAAAATACAAAAAAATTAGAAAAAGAAAAGTAGAAAAAAACATACGGACTACCATCCCGTTCCTTTTATGTTTGTTTATGTTTTTGTTAATTTGTTTCTAGCTCAAGATCGAGTCGAGTCTTGGCTTAGCAAAATTGTATAGTGCATGTATTTGATCATGATAGTTAACTCGCCACCATTAAAATACCCTTATTCCAACCAAACCGTGTTTATCATATCCCTACACCTTACATTATAACCCTTTTTGAAAGCCCTCTTTGATAGTTTATCTTAGGTGCTTACGCCTAGTGGAGGAGTAATTGATCCTCTCCCAAGCCTATGGTAATCTATTTGCTATGACAGGTAGTAAGAGATATTTTCCGTTTTCATTTATAAGATATAATTCTATGACACTTGAGAGATGAGAGTATCCAAACACTATTTGTGAGGTGCTAGTGTATGATTTCCGTGCTTATTATGATTAGGTCGAATGACTACTTGTTGTAATTACTTTTATATTCGTGTTAAATGACCCCTAACTCATATTTTGATTGGAATAAAAGCTTATTTGCTTGAGGACAAGCAAACCTCAAGTGTAAGGGTATTTGATGAGACGAAAAGTGTACCCGTTTTAAGGGGTCATTTAAGCCCTAATTCGAGTAAATATGATCAAATATTGCCCTAAATAGTTCCTTTTGTCATTTTAGGTACTTTTAAGAAGAATTCTGAAAAACATGCATATTTGGACGTTTTTGGAGCATAAAAGTGAAGAAAACGACAAGGTCTCAAAAGAAGCTAGATTTCCTACCTGACGGCGTTAGAGTCATAAGGTGACGCCGTCAGCCAACGTTGACAAAGGAGTGAAACTACTTTACACTTGACGGGCCAGAAAGATTTTGGAACATTTACACCTGACGCCGTCAGGTGTTACAAGGTGTAGGCCGTCAGGTTATAAGCTAAAGAGTGACGATTTTAGCTGTAATTTCAAGGGTTTTTCACCCTTGTGATGCGTGCGGGACTGCAACACGCACTACGTTTTACCTCTCGAGGGATCTCGAGAAGCTTGCAATCCCCACCAGGCAGTGTACCTGACCGATGTAGTATAGTGTAGTGGCAAGTNGAAACATCAACAAATCCCGACTAATAATCCATCCAAGCAATTCCGGCCTTGAGACATTCAATTCCTGTAAAAACCCGAAAACAAATTTAGGGTTTCATTTTGCATACTATAAAATAACGCAAAAGTTGGGAAAAATCATGATATTATGCGTGCCTACGTTGATAGTTCTTTTTTTTCATCAAACTAAATTCACTTACTAACTTACTTCTATCAACCACAACCCAAGGTTGATCAATCTCGTGCCACAACATGAGACGAAGACGAAGTCGGTGGGAACTATCGAGATTAATTAGTCACAGATTTAATGGAGAAGAGGGTTATGGAATTTGGGTGTGTCATAAAGTTATCGAAATTTCTGGATAACCTAATGGAGACGGATCAATAATCAAAGAAACAAATGGGCTTTGGATCACGTTATGGGCCGCGAAAAAAAAAAAAAAAAAAAAAAATCATCATCGCATCACCTTTTTAAAAATAGTGATAGACTTCTATTTAAGAAGCTTATGAAAAAATGTTTGTAAATAAACCTAAATAAGGTTATTAATATTACCTTCTTACGTTCGAAGTGTCGGTTTAACACCCGGAACGTGAATATTGAGGGCAATATTCATTTCTAAGTGTGGGGGGGGGGGATTCTCACGAATTCAAACTACATTGTTCCATCAAGCACACTCATTGGATCAAAATTTTAAAGTTTTATTTCATTACCTTAGAATATGCAAATAAAGGTTATCAGTCTTACCATGTCTAACCCACATAAGACTGTGCTAATCCCAGGAGCAAAACGGCTCTTGGTAAAGATATCTCAAACCGGTTAATTGGCTTGCAATTTGCTCAAAATTGTATGGTACTCGACTAACCATATCCTAAAGTGAAGAGTTTGGCTTAGCCGCAATGGTTATGGCTATGTGGTTATGAGTGTTGAAAATACTCATCATTTTGTCCCTTTAAACTGCAAAAAGGCAATTGAAAACATATTAAAAATGCCAAATATATGCTTGTTTTTGTGTTTGTGATTGTGCAGGTACGGATATTTTAAAAAGTGGACAAAAATCAAAGAAAACCCGACAAACCGAGCACGAGATTTGGAAAGAGTACGAAAGTCCGAGTTCATCGTTAATTTTATTTGGAGCATCGAGGCAAAACACGAATAATTGAAAAAATGAATGAAGCCTACAAGACTGAGCCCAACCAAGCCGCTACTAGTCCAAGCCAAAGATTAATTTCATCAAAAGTCCATATAATAGTACAACAATTAATTACAAGTTCAAACTTATATTGGACAAAATGATGGGCTATATGTTCCTCGAATCAAAAGAAAAAAAAAAAAAAAAAAAAAATCGCATGTATGAGAATGAAAATAAATTAATTCCAAGCAAGTGGCTCCACATGCCAACTCTCACCCATTATCTTGTCTTCCACAAACCAAACGACGACACGTGGCGAGGAGCACATGCAAATTTTTATCTTTGTCGACAAGTTCAAGAAGGAAGGAGAATGGAAGGATACTTGGGCTATTTAAAGAGCACTCATTTTTACTTCAAGAGTAGTCTTTTTTCTTTTTTTTTAGAGTAGTACTAGTAGTAAGGAGGTGTTCTCAATCTCACCATCATTTAAACTTTATTGTTCTTATCAAAAGCTTTTGTTCATGTTTTTTTCTTTTTCAGTGTTGAATTGAGTTACAAGAATTAATGCAATCTATTCGAATCTGGTGTGTGCTTATTTTGTTTAGTAGAAAGGTTTCAACCACATGTTCTTATCAATTTATTATTTCAAATTTTATAACCCAGCCTCATGTTTAAAAGGTTTTGTGTCATTTTTCACTTAACAAGTTTATAACTTTTATTAATAAAAATGTCTTTTGTTATCAAATCTAGTTAATGGTTTTGACTCTTTGCTTTCCAACGACAGTTTAGTTATATCTATATCTACTATTTTTTTTTTGTCAATAGTTTTTATTATATATTAAATAGTAAGATTGTAGTCATTTTATTAGTGCTTAGCTAGTAATGTTTAAAGGTGTTTTGGAGTGGACAAAAAGAGATTATGGGTATTGAGCTTGTAGATTGGGTATTGATTAGAATATGTTTTGGGGTTCATTTTATCCGTAGTCTTCATATTTGGTAACTTTACATCCCTTTTCGATTATATCTTTTTATTATCTATTATTTATTGCTATGTTTAGACTTATTATGTTTATTTATGTTATTAGTGTAATTTTTATTATGCGAGCAGTTCATGTATGTTAGTTTAGAAATATGCTCGTTATTGTTGGATTAATTGTTATTGTTAGCTTAGTAGTTATGAGTGGTGAGTAGACTTTTTATATACTTGTTGAGTAGGTTATTCGGTGAATTAGGCGTGGTTTAATAAAAGCTAGAAAATATATTGGTTAGTAATTTTAAGTTGCTTAGATTAAAATTTTGGTTGTTTGAGCGGGCAAAAGCCGTGAAAATAATTGGTTTTTAATTTAGATATTGATATGTCTTTGTGAAAAATTGTTTTCAAAAGAAACCAACGTTGTGAGAAATAATTATTTGTAAGGGATATTAATTCATCAATAAAGGACTTAACTGAAATACTAAACCACACTTAAGGAACGTGATAATTTACTTAACAAGTATATCTTTTTATCACATATTTCTTAGTTGCTTGCTTAAGTATAATCCAATTTATTATTTTTATAGATTTTTGTTTGCTTCTAGTTTTATAATTATCTTTGCTTTAACCGTTATCATTTTAATTAATCAAAAATCTATAAACTTAATCATTTTTTAATTTGTGTAATTGTTTATTTGTGTTTGGCTTTCTCGTTTTATATGCTTATTATTTGCTTCTTAGTTTATGCTTTTCAATTTTCGTTTAAAAATCCAAATATCTCTTTTTCTATTCAAAACACGTATTCACTTAACTCGATCACGAACTTGAACCGTTTTACCATTTCACACCTCGTCGGGACTTAATGACCCGGGGATACACTATACTCACCGGAAAACGCGTAGTTTGACTACTTTGACTATTTCTTGGTTAAAGTTGACTTTCTACCGCGATCACACATCCTGAACCAAAAAGAGCTCAACATGAGACAGCGACGTTGGATTGAGTTGCTAAGTGATTACGATTGCGAAATTCGTTATCATCCCAGTAAAGCAAACGTCGTTGCTGACGCTCTTAGTCGGAAGGAGAGGATACCACTGTTACGAGTTAGGTCATTGGGAATGACTATCGTATCGCTGTTACCGTCTCAAATATTAGAAACTCAAACGGAAGCGTTGAAAGCAGAAAACCGACCTGCTGAGAATATATTTGGGATGGCAGAAAATGAGAAGGGATTTGTTAAGCGTTCTGATGGAATATTATGCTTTGGGGACCGAATTTGGGTACCATTGTATGGAGGAACTCGCGAGTTGATTATGCATGAGTCGCATAAGTCAAGATATTCTATCCATCCTGGGTCTGACAAGATGTACCAGGATCTGAAAAAGTTATATTGGTGGCCAAACATGAAGGCGGATATAGCATTATACGTTAGCAAGTGTTTGACATGTTCGAAGGTTAAAGCAGAACATCAGAGACCGTCAGGTTTATTGACGCAGCCAGAACTACCGGTTTGGAAGTGGGAGTGGATTACTCTGGATTTTATTACCAAATTACCGAAGACGACTAGCGGTTGTGACGCTATCTGGGTAATTGTGGATCGTTTGACTAAGTCTGCTCATTTCCTGGCAATTAGTGAAGATGATAGTATCGACAAGCTTGCGAGGTTGTATGTGAAGGAAATTATTTCTCGTCATGGTGTTCCGATATCGATTATTTCCGATCGCGACAACCGTTTCACGTCAGCTTTGTGGCGATCACTTCAAACCTCTTTGGGGACGAGGCTTGATATGAGTACTGCATATCACCCCCAAACCGATGGACAAAGTGAGAGAACTATTCAGACTTTAGAGGATATGTTACGTGCATGCATAATAGACTTTGGTAAAGGCTGGGAGAAGTATCTACCCCTTGCGGAATTCTCCTATAACAATAGCTACCACACAAGTCTTAAGGCTGCACCATTCGAAGCCTTATATGGTCGTAAATGCCGTTCGCCTATTGGTTGCGCTGAAGTTGGAGATAGCCAGCTTACAGGCCCCGAGCTTATATTGGAGACTACTGAGAAAGTGACTCAGATTCGTGATCGATTACAAGCAGCTAGAGATAGGCAGAAAAGTTACGCCGATCAGAGACGTAAACCCCTAGAGTTCCAGGTTGGAGACAAAGTGATGCTGGAAGTCTCACCTTGGAAAGGAGTAATACGTTTCAGGAAACGTGGGAAACTTAACCCTCGCTACATTGGACCATTTCTCATTCTGGAAAGAATTGGGCCCGTAGCTTATCGGTTGGAGTTACCACAGGAATTGAGTAAACTTCATGATGTATTTCATGTGAGTAATTTGAAGAAATGCCTTTCGGATGAGACGCCGGTGATACCGATGAAAAATATTCGTGTTGATAAGAAATTGAACTTTTTGGAAGAACCGATTGAGATTTTGGATCGAGAGATTAAGTGACTCAAGCGTAGTCGCATTCCGCTCATCAAGGTCCGTTGGAATTCCCGTCATGGACCGGAGTTCACGTAGGAACGTGAAGATGAGTTTCGAAAGAGATATCCAAAGCTTTTTACTTCGTAGATGGATTGTTCCGAGAGAAACCCGGGACGGGTTTCTTCTGAGGCGGGGAGGATGTGATAACTGACAAATTAGGGAGCTACTTTAAAAATCCGCATTACTTTAAAAATTTAACGATATGAAATATGTGGAATTTATTTCCATTGGAATATGTCTATTTTGAATTGGTGACATGATTCTATGAAATCTAATTGGAATTTTATTCGTATCGTGGAATTTTTATATGAGATATATGCCATGGATATTATTCACCTCGTCTATTAGGCACTACGTTGACTTCGACACTAGAAAAACCTAACGAGGTTAAAACTTTTGAATAATGGTCGCGTTATTACGTTAAATGAACGTTTTATCTTTTATATGAATCGGGAAGTGTTTTGGGAGCTAATGTTGGTTATAAAAATATATTTTGGCGATGTTTAATGTTTTTGAACGTAAGTGGTTGTGTTACTGGAAAACCGGTTAGTAACATTCACCTAAACCTAAAAGTATTTATGGCTTAAATTGGAACAAGAGAACAAGAGGGACCACTTGTGTAAAATTCGGGTTTATAACCCTTTCCCTAACCCTAACCCGCACATATTACACAACACTACCACACTCTTCTCCCTCCTCTATTGTCGCCGCCGCCTGCAACCCCAACACCATCACCACCGACAGTCACCACCATAAACCACCACCACCATCTTAATCCCCATCATCTCCTCTTTCATTTGGTATATTACACGCGCCCTAAAACCCCCTATAACACCTCGTTTCATCATCAAATCCGAACCCATCTTTGTTATTTCTTGTAGATCCGCGAGTTTTGTAGTGCATAAAGGTGAGTAGCATTGGTTTGGCACCTTGTGTGCCTCCATGTGGGTTTAAATCCATGGAAACATGGATTAGTTTAATGGGTTTTGATAAAAATCTTGTTTAAAAACGTGGGGAAACACATATTTAATATGAAAACGTGATTTAGCTTAAGTTTGGTATCCGGGTTTGCGTGTTCTTGTGGGTGTCGAGATGAAACCGAGAGCTTAAGCTCTCGGCTTATGAGATTTGGCGAGCTTTTATGGTTTCTTGACTCTCTTTTGGTCTCATGGTCACGGTGTCGAGGGTGTTTGGATATGGAATTTTGAGAATTTGATTTGTTGTTGTTGTTGTGATACCGATGACCCAAGAGGTCCGTTTGGTTTGGTTCGAGCTCGGTTGAGCCTAGCCGAGACCCTAGTGGTCTCGGGGTTGGGTCCTCGTGACTCGTGGAGTTACCCGAGACCCAAGTGGGTCTCTCGGCTCGGGGTTTGACTTGGTAAGTCGACCCGGGTTACATGTATACTTGATGTTCTTGTTGGTCTTGATGTGTTTCTAGTTGTTATTGTTGTTATATTGTTGTTGTTGTTTCGTTTGCGGCCGAATGGAGTAATAAGGAGGCCGAGACCCTCGTGGTCTCGGCAATGGTTGATACGGCATTAGTTTGACGGAGATAGGTTAGTTGGGTACCGTAGTCGGACCCGGAGCTTGTAGTTTGTTTGAGTGGTTTGGTTTGGATTGGTAACGGGGATTATCTTGAACTTCGATAATGGTATATTTGGACTTGTGAACTTTGAGCGACGTCGAGGTCACCTTGACTTTTTAGTCAATGGTTGATTTCGACAACCGCCTTGACATTTGGATTTGGACAATGGACCGAGAAGTGATGACTCGGACTTGTGACTTATATATTTTATAACTCGAACATATTATAAAACTCGTCATAACTTTTATATCGATATAAACATTCATTCATATATATATAAATAGAAACGTGTAAACGTGATTTTATATATATATGGATGTGTATATAATAAATAAGAAATCACGAGAACGAAATAATAACGTTAACGATAGATATTAGACTAATAACTTGGTGTAATATCGTCGGAAACTTTATTATATTTTTATCGTATAAATGAAATGATCAAGATGAAAAGGAATTGTTTTACGAATTATAACGAGTGTTTGGAAATAAAACGAGACCTTGCGAGTTATAAAATATTGAGGGCACTTGAATCCAAGTTCGACCATTTTATCTCTTGTTGATTATTGGTGCTAGTCACGGATATGTGACGTCAATACACCCAATCTATATAACTATTTAACTTGTTTAGTCGACGGATTAAATTTATTTAGTTATATCGAAGGAGTTATTAACGGATATTATATCCTACGACGCCTTAGGTCGTGGTAGGATTTTGGGAATGATAAGTTAATAAATACTTTTGCGAAGTTATCGAGTTGACGAATTCGATAGATTTCGGGAACCTATTTATATCGCTTATTAAACTCAAAGAACTCACCATGTAGAACTCTATGTGTTATGTGATTTAGGTTTTGGGTGTAATCTTGGAATAATATATTAGGTAAATAAATTATGGAGGGTTATCAAGTCGACGGATTTGATAAACTTCGATGATTTATTTAAATGATATATTGGACTAATATTAGACCCGTAGGTTGCTATATTTATATCTTTTGGTTGTGATTTCTTGGTTGAGTGTGTCGACCCTCCACCCGCATGGATACCAAACACCAAACTAATATGAGAATAACAAGAGAAATGGATTTTTGGAAAGTAAAAAGAAATACGTTCGGGATTGGGAATATTTAACTTTTGAGGAAATAATCCTGAAGCGAGTTTATATTGTTAGGAAGTGCCGAGTCCGTAGTTGCTGTCTTTTGAGTTGTGATACGTCTTACTACTACCGACTTCTTTGTGTTGATATTTGGACTTGAGGTGAGTCATAGCCCCACTTTTTCTCTTGAACTTTGTTTTCAATACTTGGGGTGAGAAACGTGCAAAACTGTTTTATGTGGACTATTATCGCTTTTATTATCTCTAAACTTGCTATGCTTATGGAACTAGGATATTACATCTATCTTAGTCACATAGTGGACCATTGCGTGTGGACTAGTCTTGGTTAGATGAATGACATCAACCCTAGTCACATAGTGAACTACCGCATGTGGACTTGATAAGGTTAAATGAAACAGCCATAGTGTGATCACCTATTGGACTTAATATATGTTTAATGGTTATTTGTGATTTGCGGAATTTATTTGTGAGGATTGGCTACCTATAGGCCCTATGGAATGTTGTTATCTATAGGGTGCCCCTATAGGGTTTTGAGATTGGTTACCTATAGGCCCTATGAGTTTTAGGGTGCCCCTATAGAGTTTTGATGCACGGAAGTTACCCGTAAGGCCTAGTCTAGCTAGCAAGCGTTTTGCGTATATGTCAAATTGATTTGATTATGAATATAAACCTATGATCTCACCAGCGAAAGCTGAATTTTAGCACGTTTTCTCATGTAATTAAGTAATGATTTGGATGCTTGGATTGGAGGCTTGGCTTGGCAATATGGTTTAAGGATCTACTTTTCTAAAAACTCTGATATGTATTGTGGACCTACTTTTATTTTTTTAGGCCTTACTTTGGTGAATCTGGGATGAATGTAAACTTTAAAACCCCGTTTGGATGTGTTTTTATTCATGTTTACTTTATCTCGTTCTTTTATGACTTGTGTTGGATACCAATCCCCGTAACACCTCGAAAGCTTGTTAAGACTTACGGTGTACCAAATTTTGGGGGTGTTACATTACTAATCCACGGGGTTTGAACCCACCGCCACACAGACTCAAACCAGGTTATAAATGAACTTGCAACAAGTTTTTAACATTTTTTGGTTGGAGGAACTAGAGTTTAAAAGACGTAAAAAGATCACTGACTTAAGTAGATAAGTTAATAACAATTTTGAAAGCTTGACCGATTACGTGTCTGACCGGTTGGAAACATCCCGAAACTGATATTTCTACTTTTAATAGCAATATGATGTATCGAGAACCGTTACAAAAACCAAGTGACTAGCGTTACCCAGATCCAACCGTTAGCATAAAAGTAAAGATTGGAAGTGTAGCCATATCTATTACAGCACAATTTTTCTTGATTGGAGGTGTAGCCATATCTAATTATCTATTACAGTTTGTTATTATGATTTGATTTGTTTTTATTATTTCCTAATTGAGTTTTATACATTTAGATCTATATAATTTGATAAGCTCTATATTCGTTGCTGAAACGATGTTTAATCGAAAGTCAATATACCATTTTTCTTTTATTATCTGCAAGTGTACTATTTTTTTTAATAGTAACATACATGTATTACACTAGTTTACCTTATCTTACATTCCTACTTAAGTTAGTTTTGAAATACTCGATCCATTTATGCCACTTAGTCACCCATTTAAGAAGAAAGCAGAAGTGGAGTAGTGTACGAAACTGATACACAGTAGTATTCGAGTCAGTAAATTAGTCAGCAATTGTTATTCCGACATTTAAATTGAAAGCAAATGGATCATAATGAATGCAAATAAATAGCCTTATTCAACGAGAATCCGACACATCGGATCTGCTAAATTGAAGATTTGTGACTTCCATGACTTGCAAATTCCACCATATGTAGTATTTCCATAACCTGCAAACTTTACCATATGCTGGAAATTCAACAACTCCCGGTGGTAATTCTTGCTAGTATCCTTCTCCTGTCCTATTTGGACATGAAGATGATGTAGAGCTTTCAATCAGATCAAATTCTACTTCTTCTACATCTCAAAGAGATTCTGTTCATGGGATCTTGCATAGAGCTCAAAAACTAAACATTGAATTCTTGGGTACTAAACAAACAATAAACAACTATTAACTTTTTGTTTTTTTAGCTATCGAAATTAACCAAAAACTCGTATCAGGAGTAACACAATACGACCAAAACAACTATAAAATACTTTCCGAATTGACTGGCACAAAACCATTATTCACAACCCCCCTATATCTATTTAGTATTTATCATCACTGCTTGTCTACTATGTCTCTAAAGATAAGCATTGAAGGAGTCGAATGGCAGTTACCCTTCATCCAACCGTCTTCCTCTATTTTTGCACGTGAAAACTCAAGTGAAAGCGATAAGGACTCCGTGCCGTCATCCTCCCTTGCTCTTTTCCTTCATTATTATATCATCTGTCTCTTCAGCTCTTTTCCTTCATTATTATATCATCTGTCTTTTCCTTCATTCTTTAGAAATTTTCTGTGCCACGAGAAAATTCAACTTGTATAATGAGGCGTAAAATTATGGAGCTGCAAAACCCTGAAAATTTTATAGTAATAAAATTATTGACCAACCAAAAGGAGAACAATCTTGCCCATAAATAGATAACGAAACTAGAATTAACACAAGTTGCTTAATAAACTAAACTAAATTAGACCAGAGCTAATCTACAAATAGAGCTAATTAAACTATCTGAAAAAATTACAATAAAAAAAAGAAAGAAAAAAGAAAAAAACTTGCAAAAAAAAAATAATAATAAATAAAAAAAAAAATAAAAAAAAAAATCCATACCTTTTTCTGAAGACCATTGAATGCTTCCAAAAGTACTTTTGCCTAACAAGTTGCATTGGACTTGTTAAACAATTTAATCCATAGAGCTCTCAAAGTATTGAGTTGGGTTTAATGTAATGGTAAGAGTAAACAACATTTGTTTATTTATAGGGGGGGGGGGGGAAGTTAGAAGTTTAGCTTTCTTACCTATGTCGGACAACTTTATAATTTTTTACATTTGTTGATTGGAAGAACAAGAGTTTAAAATACATGAAATAGATTAGTGACTTAAATAGATAAGTTAATGACAATGTTTTCAAAACTGGACCGATAACCGGTCGGACAGGTTGGATACATCCAAAAACTGATCTTTTTAACTTTTGTTTGCATTAAAATTATGTATTTAGAAATGATGGTCATTCCCATTATTGTAACTTTGTATTGTGTCGTAGTAAGTTAGAATAGATTAAGCTTAATGGGCTATGGAACTTGGTAAGATAGTGATAAGTTAGTTAAGTAAAGCCTTAAGAGTCCATGTAACCAAGTCCATAAACAAAAGCCCATGATATATTGTAAGAAGTATAAATACCTCCAAATGGTCTCATTTGGAGGTGGTGCTTGAATGTGAAGTGTGTGTTTTATGAAAAGAAGCTCTCCTCCTCTTTCTCTCTCTACTCTATCTCTCTCTACACATACACTTATTCAAGTTACCAAAGTGCATCAAAGGCTAGTGATTAAGGTTGATCTACGGTCCTACAAGTGGTATCAAGAGCCTAGGGATAATATTGGGTTGTTTTAGATTGTTTTTAGGTGAAAAATCACGATTTAGAGGCTGTTTTACGATTCTGCCGAGCATAAAAGCCTTAGTTTATCGAGTTAGCTGCTAGTTTATCGAGTAAGACTACATTTTGTCGAGTAAGGATAGCTATTTTCTAGGGTTTATCGAGTAAGGACTGCAGGTTATTGAGTAAGCAAAAAAATTTTCGAGTAAGCAGTCAAAAATTCCGAGTAAGGGTGCTGCAGTATCGAGTAAGCCTAATTTATCGAGTAACAGTTGGGTTTTATCGAGTAAGGGAAGTTTCTTATCGAATAAGGGTAATTTCTTGTGTTTTATCGAGTAAATTTAAGTTGTGCCGAGTAAGGCAGCTTCAATCCTTATCGATTCATCGAGTAAGGACTTCATTTGGGTTCTCCTTAGATGAAACTCTGCCCAATTCACTTCTTGTTATCGAGTAAGGTTTGAGGATACTAGTTATCGAGTAAGTAAGCACTAACAATATTTTATCGAGTAACCTTGCAACCTTAAAATTTTATCGAGTAAGCACTAAAAAAAACATAATTTTGGCGGGAAAATTTGAGTAAAATTTATTTTCTAAGGGAGATTAAACGTTCAATTTTTACGCGAGATTCAAAGTTTGTTATAATGTTGAAAATTTTGACCAAAAATTCAAATTTTTAGGCCAAAATTCAAATTTTTTCGGTAAAATTTGGCGTCAAAATTTTTCAAACTCAAATTTTTCTAGTAACCTTAGAATTGTATTTCATAGTGACTTTCAAAATTTGGGAAAGCAAATTTTTCAAATTCATTTTTGGAGGGAAAATACGAAATCACTAAGATCTACCATATACGATTTTCAATCTTCGCCAAAAACATCTAATACAACAACCTTTTGTTATCTTAAAAGATCCCAAGATCAACTTTATCACACATCAGAATTCAATGGAAAACGAAATGCAAATGAGAGAGAGAGAGAGATTCAATGAAAGCGTTTAATGTGCTCAAGTCACAGATTGTGAAGGTCATTAGTACACCAGGATATGAATCAAGGTTCGATCAGGCATTTGAATACTTCATAAGAGTTCGATTTCATAATTTCAAAGAGAAACTCATCAAAAGCCTGAATCAACTTGAAATGCTACTTAATGAAGCAGAACGTCATACGAGTAACTGCAAGGAAGCTTTTAAAGTGATCCAAACTCAACTTCAGAGTATCTTTAACCCTTGGATAATGAACCAGTCAGTGTTTATCGATGCGTTTTACCAAAAATTTTCGGTAAGTTATACGACCTTCAGAACTAAATGCATCAATAACATGGGTGAACTCGGAAAGATGCTTGAAGCTGAGGAACCTGAGTTCAATGAGATTGAGAAGCTGAAACGGGAAAGAGAGCATATTGAAAAAGATATGCAGTTAAAAGAAAGAGAGCAGATTGAAAAAGATATGCAGTTAAAAGAAAGAGAGCAGATTGAAACGGATATGCAGTTAAAAGAAAGAGAGCAGATCGAAAGAGAGAGGCAGTTAAAGGAAACAGAGGTGATTGAAAGAGAGACATATAAAGATAATCAAACAGAAGATGAAACGGTTAATGAGGGTAACACATCGGATGCTAGTATGGTTTTCACGGGAAGTGATACATCTTCAGATCAGCAGATTGAAGACAGTAGTCCAAGGTATGATTCGGATGCTGATGGTACACACATGAATGAAGCTATTTGGGACTCCGCAGATGATCATATCAGACCTTCATCAGATACAGAGATATTGGCTACGGTACAACATTCAAATGCTCATGATAATGTTGATATATTTGATAATGTGTTTGCTCATGATCAGACACATCCTGCGCATCCTGAGTCTATTAGTGACACATATATGGTAGAACAGAACGATAGTAATATCACTCTTGCTACTCCATATATGAATCCTAATGGAGGTGAGCCTGCCCAGGATGGATCTTCTTATGAACAAGATCGTGCCTTATTTGCTTCATTAATCAATAATTTCAACCATGAACTTGACAAATGCAAAAACGACAATCGTGAAGATAAGCAAGCGAATGTCTTTCTGAACAAAGAGATTGAGAGATTTAAGGAAATGGAAAAATTGAAAATGCAACAAAAAGAAATGCTGCACTTGAAATTGAAATCTCAAACCTTAAATCTCACGCTCAAAAGTTTGAAATGTATGGAGAGTCTGTCAAACCACTTTTAAAACAAAAAGAAGCACTTGAAGTTGGCTATAGAGAAGCTGTTTTGGCTAAAAAATGTTCCATTCAACAGCTGGATCAACAAATGGTTCTTAACAATAGAAAGGTTCAAGCGCTTTTAAAACAGTTTCTGATTTAAAAAGTGAAAATTCAAGGCTTCAGAAAACCACTTCAAATTTTGAGATTGTTAATACAAAACTTGAGAATGAAAACCAAGAGTTTTTGAAACGAGTAAACGATCTTGAAAACAAACTTCAAAAATTGGGTCAGACTACTCAGACTCTTATCATGTTGCCTACTAGAGATGAGGACATTAATACACGAACATCCGGAATAGGTTTTGAGAATATTGATCATTTGGAAAATGAAAAACCAGGTTTTCTAAACAAAGTGCAAAAGTTGACACCTATTTTGTCTAATGCTGAAGATATGGGAAAAGAGTTGTCAACTGACCTTCTGTTTGAGTCTCAAGATATTTTAAAAACTGAAAAAGAAAAACGTTTGAAAGTTAAACAAAGAAAAAACCCATTCTCGTACCACGACTTTGTGTATGGTTGTACACAATTGACAGATATACCAAAAGAACCTTTCAAAAGAAAAGACACAAATGTGAAAAGATTTTTCAAAGAAGCTCAACTTGCTACTTATGATGCTAATTTATGGCAAAATAAAGCAAGGAAACAGTTTTGTCATCTTAAACACCACATTGAGCAAACGTTAAAGGTCATTTGGTTTAAGCAAGAAAACATAACATCTAATGTTTGGTCTAATCCTCTTTCATCAGATGTGCGTCTTAAGATAGAAGTCAAAAAGATTTTGAAAGATGAGATTGAATCTCGTGTATCAACTTATGTTTTGAGTACCTTGAAAAACATCTTGTAACTGAAATGAGAGAAGATCTAAAGTACGTGCATTCTCTCGAAGACAAATTTGATGAAAAATGCTTAATACTTGACATTCAAAAGGAATTTTTCACAAATCAAATAGAGTCATTCAAGTCAGAATCTGTCAGCCATGAGAATGTGAATGAGAATTTTGAACAAACATCTTCTTTGAAATCTGAAAATCTTTATCTCAAAAAGAAAATCATCGAGCTTTCAAAAGAAGCAGCTGATGTCAAGGAAGAATTGTCAAAAAGAACTGCTCAGTTTGAGAAAGATATTACAATACTCGAAGCTCAAAGCATCTCTTTCCAACTAAAACTGCAAGAGAAGAATGAGAAATCATTTTCGGAAAAATCTTTCACATCGGTGCTTAAAGAAAAAGAAAAGATTTTTGAAGAAATTTGTGATGATACCAACATCAAGTTTGATTTTGACGAACTTGATACAAAGAATATTGAGTTGGAACATGCTGTGGCATCATTACAAAAAGAAAATGAACATTTGAAAGTGACTTACAAAAACTTGTTTGATTCAATCAAACGATCAAGAGCTCAGAATCAAATTTCAAACAAATCTGACTCTCAGATCGTCCCAAATCATCTTTTTGAAAAAGAAAAATATGTGCTTCAAAAGAAGATTGTTGAATTGGAAAAGATGGTTGCACAACAAAACAAGGATTTTGGTGATGCGAAAAATGATTTTTCAATCGAAATAGAAAAATACGAAAAATATTTTGCACATCTTGAAAATCAAAATGCTTATTTACATGCAAAATTGGCATCATCAGATCATCTTTCTCTTCAAAAGGAATACAATGATTTGAGAACTTCATACAATGCTTTAAAAGCAAAGTTTAATGTTCTTAACCGGTCAAAAGGAAAATCTCATGTTTTAAACGAGTCTAAACCACAAGTACGTGTTTCGGAGAAGGTTTACACGGGTGAATTTTCCAAACCATTTTTGAAAAAGGTTTCTCAGTTTAAAACCTATTCTTTGAAAAAAGGAAGGAAATTTTCAAAGAGACCTAATTTTTCTGAAACATTTACTTCTCAAAAGGTTTCTAATTAAAGTGCTCATAAAGAAAAGAATCAAGTTTGTCAAACTCCATACTCTCGTTTTACTCTGCCAGTGTGGAAACCAAAGCAAAGTCGTTCAAAACATTTGAAAAATTCATACTCTGAAATGCTTCCGCTACAACAAAAGAATGGCTCTGCTTTGAAAAATCCAAATTCTAGAAGGTTTCCATTCCTCTCAAAAACGAATTTTCGAAATGAAACACCGAGTTTCAACAATGGATGGAAAACTTCTTCTTCAAGTTTTAAAACTCCAAGAGAGACACCTAGTTTCTCAAACAAATTTCAAAAGCAAAAGAGTTTTAAATCACCATTGATTCCACGAGCTTTATTTCAAAATGAAACACCAGTTTTCAGTCCTCGTTGGAATTCAACCTCTTTGTCTCGGATTGACACAACTTATAAATGGATTTCAAAATATGCTAAACCCATTGGCGCCGTGCTTAAATGGGTTCCAAAAGTTGTTGTCTAATCTAAAAAACATGATGACTTCTTAGTATTTCAGCTAAGGACTCGTCCTTCAAAGAAAGGAAAGTGCTTAATCAAACAAAGGTTTAAAGATTTTTCGTGCACTTATCCTAAAAACATTATGGATTATGCACACATAACAGTGTATAACCCGCGATTTTCAAAGAAAGGAGCCTGTTGTACATTTCTGTGCGACAATCCTAAAAGATAAGAAGACTTCTCACCAAAAAGTTTATCAAAGTCTTCTTCATTTTTTGAGCAAAATTTTGAAAAATGTTTCAAAAGGTTTTCAAAACTTTTCAAGATGTAGCTCAAAATATTACTCCCTCAAATCCTTAAAAGCTTAATCTAATAAAAAAATGTTCTATTTTTGAGGTGGAGTAATAAAAAGATGTTCCAAAAAGGTCATGCTCAAAAGAAACTGATATGGAATTAAAAAAAAAGTCGTTTATCCCATAAGCTATCCAAATTCAAAGGGTTTAATCAATCGGTATCAAAACTACCATGGATATGCTATTTTTGAGGGGGAGAAGACGTGATTAAATGTGATCAAAATGCTTAAAGATTGTGGCAGAATCTTGAGCTCATTCGTAAAGACTTAAATGTCTGCACTCGACTTAGATTTAACCCTCGAATTGACGAAATACAAAAGTTAGTATTCGAAAGGATTGATCCGAGTAGAAAGTATCGTTTCGAGAAACTCTTCTTAGATGCATACTTTGACGGGTCTAACTTCCTTTCTAAGGAATGTTAACAACTTCAAGTTAATTATTAGGGCTAGTTATCACCTGAAAGCTGATAATGGATCCCTTTAACTAAGCAACGTAAACGTGTCCCTCGGGTATGTGTATATTAAGAGTGGATCGATTCATAAAGTGCAAACTCCTCCCGCATGTGCAAATTTCTTAAAAATTGCATGAGCACATGTGAAGGGGGAGTCCTTCAAAAGAAATCAAAACTCTCAAAGTGTTAACAAAATATGTTTCATTATCATAAACACTTTGAGAAGATTTTCAAATGTTTGGTTCGATGGCAACAATAGGATAGTCATGGAGATATAAGGTGACTAAGGTTAGGAAAAACCGTCCTATGATCCGCCAGAGCCAGAGGGATCTACCCAAGGACAATTCCAATAGATTAGAATTAGAAGTCCTTAGGTATGATTTGAAAAAAAGGAGTAAAGAATGAAAGGAGAAAGAAGGGGTTGAAGAATTAAAAAGAAAAGTAATGAAAAGGGTGAAAAGAAATAGCCCTCCATATGTTCAACCTTAGGGCAGACACCGGGTTCAATTCATATGCTACTGGTCGTTACTAAGGTGACACCGGTATTGAAGACAAGACGTGATTAGAGGGATTGAGTATACAAGACCTTTTTGACCGAGAAATAGTCAAAGAAAGTCAACCGGGAGTATTGGATATCCCCGGGTCGTGTCCGTGTGAGGTGTGAAATGCGAAGTCGAGTAACGTTTTGTGATCGGGTGATTTGAATGAGATTTAAATAGAGATTTGGATTTCTAAACTAAATCAAGCAAATAATAATGCAAAATAACTCAAATAAACAAATAACGAAAGCACGTAAATCACAATTATACTAAAACGTAATCTAAACCTAAAACGTAACGCGCAAATCCCAAAAATGTAACCTAAAAGGGCAAGAACCTAATTTAAACTCCGATTATGAAATTAGAAATGAAAAAATATTTAAAAATTCTAAACGTAACTTGAAATTTTGAAAAACGCAAAAGAAAATGAAAACGGGCCGTTACCGGGCTCGGTAACGGCTTAAAAAGTGAAATTTGAGTTCTAAAAGGCCTAAGGGGGTAAAACTTATTTTCCTACACTCCTAATGATAAAAGAAAATTTTTGAAGAAGAAAAATATTTTTTACTTTTGTTTTAAATTAATTAATGTGACTTAAAAACTATTAAAACTAATTAAATGCATAATAAATAGAAAAACTTTTTAAATAAGTCATAAAAATTCAGGTAAATCTATTATACTAAAAAGAGGCTGGGAAAAATAAAAAGTTGGAAAAAGCAGTTCAAATAAGCAGGTAATAAGAAGATCTAAAACTGACTAATTAATAAGCACTAAATAAAAACTATGTTAAATATTTAAAAAAGGAAAAGCATAACAAGAAAGATGGCATAGAACAGATGGTATATGGGAGGTTTATGTCTAAGTGCTGAGAAGGTGGAGACCCAAGTTCGAACCTGATCTCACCCTTTTTATTATGAACATTTTTTTTTTCAAACTTTTTTACACGAACTTATTGAAAACATAAAGATGAACATTTTTTGTAACTACAACTTTTCATAAAAACCAATAAATAAGCAGTTTAAAAAGAAAAATATAAGCAGTTTTCACTTAAGCTAATACTAGGGAAAAAGGGAAATTAAAGAGCTAAAAAGGGATAAGCAAGCTAACGTAAGGATAGAAATAAGCTAAAACTAACTAGGGGAATCCTAAATAATAATAAGGGAACAGAATTAAGCAGTACATAGGCCTAAAAGCACAAAATAAGCTAAAAATACCTAAGGGCTGCAAGGAAAAATGGACAGAGGGGGTATTTGAGGCCTAAAATTAAGCAAGGAAATAAGCTTAGAAAGCTAAAATAAGGTGAACAATCTAAAATCTACACTGCTAACTTTCTATAAAACTAAATTCAAAACTTAAATCCTACTAGAACCTATCTAAAATCGAGCTTAAAAAGGGACAGTGGGGCTGTTTGGGGACTGTATGCAGCAGGCAAATATGGGTCAAAAATGGAGTTTTGACCGACAAAGTCTAACTACCAGATAGTAGAATCAATGCATAACCCTAATAGGGACTAATATAAAGCACTAGAAACAACAAAAGAAGCTTAAACAAGGTTTTACCTAATTAAAAGAAACCTTATGCCAAAAACCCCTTAATGGGGTGACTGTCTTGATTTTCAAATAGAAGTGCCAAATTTTAACTTAGATTTGCAAGAACAAGGATATTTTAATCTTAATAAAGATTAAATAAGCAAAAGTAAGTGAAAAATAAGCAGTGAAGAAGCACTACTACAGTAACTTTATATATATATATATATATATATATATATATATATATATATATATATATATATATATATATATATATATATATATATATATATATATATATATATATATATATATATAGAGAGAGAGAGAGAGAGAGAGATTGAAAACAGAAAAAGACTTGTAAAATTAAGTAAACTAATTAACACTCAAGGAAGCTAAAGATTAGCTTTTCGAGTGTAGGCTAGGAGCTTAGTAAGAGCTTAATGGAAATAAGTAAAAAAAACAGGAATGAACTTGAAGTAAAATTAAAATTTCATTAAAATTAAAGGAGTACAATTGAGAAACCAGAGCCGAAGACTTAATTTAAAAACCTAATGAAAAACTAAAAATATTTTAAAACCCTACTGCCTTTGAGGCTTACACATCTCATTCTATTTATACTTCTACTGATGTAGGGTTTTATCCTTTTGTCTTGTTCTTGCTGTGTTTCTTGTGTGAGTGAGTGAAGGCTTGAGTCCACATTTGTGTTTCTTGTATGCAATCTGAGCCATTAATCAATCTTGGTCCCAAAGCATTGAATCTGAGCCGTTTGATCAAATGTGAGGGATGGATTGATGACATGGAGGGTAGAAGTGAGTGAGGAACATGAGCATGTGAAGTTTGGATGGTAGCAGGGGGTGATTCAGAGGAGAAAGGGACTGAATTGGCTGGTTCTGTTTTTAGGCCCCAAAGAGGTTTTGGGGAACAGGGTTTCTAAGAATCGGGGTAGCAGTAGGTTTAGCAAAAGGGGTTGTTAGGTCACCATATTGTAAACACAAGTATAGATTTGGTAAAAATGAGATGAGAAATAGAGTTTGGTTGATTATAACAAATATGAAGAATAAAAGTGCAAGAGTTTCTTTAATGTATTGAAATAACCAACAAATAGAAATGATTACATGCATTCCTATTTATAGGAGAGGAGCTAGGGCAACATCCCTTTCTCCTTCCTTATTCTAAACGAGTGGGCTTTAGGCCCATTGGACGAGTATTGGACTCATCCTAAATGTATACATAATCAATAATCATAGCAACCTATTACAAATGTTGAAATAACCGAGACTTGACTAAAATGGAGAAAACTTAGGTTCTAACAATCTCCCCCTAAGGATCGGTTGTTGAAGAAGTGATGTTCAGTCACGGTCATTTGAGGTTGCTGGACGTCTTGGTACTTTGACTTTTGTTGTGGCATTCATGGCTTTAGACGTCCTCAAAGATGATTATGTAGAAATGATTCATCGTTCTTAGTTCTTAACAATCTCCCCAGATAGAATGGGTGTTCATTGTTCTTTGTCGTTGATGTGATAGTGATCAATCTGATGTAGTAATCTGCCATTCGTCACATTCTTTGACTCCAGTGGATCTGCATCATTCCGACATGCTCATACATCTTTGACGGTTGAAACTTTCATAAGTGAGGAGCTCTCTTTTCATATGTGAAGATTCTTTGTGTTGACGTAGAATCCTTCTTTAGACGGTGTTGCACTTAAGATCGTTTGTCTTTATCACTTTGTAGATTCTTTTGGCATGGAATCTACCTTTGGCATTCATGTTGCTTCGATCTTTCATGAGAGCTTTCTGAGATGTAAGTATGAGCATGTGGAAGCCGGTGTTCAGCATGGTTGTTGTACCTGAAATGAAACAGTTAGCAATAAAACATCCGGTACTTACAGGTTTGGAGTTAGAATTTGTCAACAGCATAGTGTGAAGACTCCTTCTAATCCTTACCAAGGCCGTTCCTAATCGGATACCCCCTAGAGGGCTTACACAGACATGCATACGCACACCCACGATTAGGTGAGTCGCTGGAGATCACCCCACGACTGTAGACCGTTTGAAACCATCGAACACACTAAGCGTAATCCACAAGGAATCACCGAAGTGACCTGCTGTCAGGGCTGTTTGATGTTGACCCTGGCAGGATTTCCGTTCAATCATTCGAGAAATACCTAAGTAAATCCCTCATAAACGTTCAAGGCAGATTGCTAAGATCTGCGAAGGACTCGATAATTTACACTTAGTGTCCAATGATGCAAGACACTTAGTGTAGAAGATTTTTGTGTTCCTAAGAGATCTTTTATGTTATCTCGTGGCTCTAGACTCGATAAGTGCACATTTGGTTTCCTATGCGGAGGCATGGAGCAGAGGGCCTCCTGTTTCAATATCAACCATCTCTAATAGACGATCGATAGATTACACTGGTTCCCCGTGAGAATGAAACAAACATCTTTTGAGAGATGCCTGAGTGGCTAAGAAGGTTTAGGTGCATTGCGTCACTGGGTCCATGACGTCTTTTATCTTCAATACCGGTGTCGCCTTAGCAACGACCAGTAGCATATGAATTGAACCCGGTGTCTGACCTATGGTTGATAAAATGGAGGGCTATTTCTTTTCACCCTTTTCATTCATTTTCTTTTTAATTCTTCAACCCCTTCTTTCTCCTTTCATTCTTTTCTCCTTTTGTTATATCATACCTAAGGACTTCTAATTTCTAACTATTGGTGATGTCCTTGGGTAGATCCCTCCGGTTTAGGCGGATCATAGGACGGTTTTTCCTATCCTTAGTCACCTTGTAACTCCATAACTATCCTATTGATGCCTTTAAACCAAATCATTGAAAATCTCTCAAAGTGTGTAAGAGTGTAAAACTTTTTGTTAACACTTTGAGGTTTTGGATTTTATATGAAATACTCCCCCTCAACATATGCTCATGATTATTTTCAGAAATTTGCATATGTGGAAAGAGTTGGCACTTTTTGAATTGATCCACTCTTAATAGTCATGTACCCGAGGGACACGTTTACGTTGCTTAGTTAAAGGGATGCATTATCAGCTTTTAGGTGATAACTAGCCCTAATAACTAACTTGATGTTGTTAACATTCCTAAAAGGAAGTTAGACCCGTCAAAGTAAACAACTAGAAAGAGTTTCTCGAAACGGTACTTTCTAATCGGATAAATCCTTTCGAATTCAGACATTTGTTGTTTCGTCAATTCGTGGGTCAATTCTGAGTCGAGCTCGTACGAGATAAGACTTTTTGACATCATATTTTAATCACTTTCTTTTTCTCCCCCTCAAAAATAGCATATCAAATGTTGTTTTTGTAAACGGTTTTGATTAAAATATGCCTTTTTGAGTCTTATGGGGAGAGATCAACAAGATTTGAAGATTTAAGAACGATGTTTTGATTCAAGTACTCCCCCTCAACAAGTGATTACTTATTGAGGTGTAATACTTGTCTTTTGAGCAGATTTGAAAAATACTGAAAGGTTTGATTAAATCTACTCAAAAGTAAGAAGCTTTCGCTCCTTATATTAGGATTGTGGCACTGATGCGTACCACAGGGTCCTTTCATTACAAAGTGCGGGTTGTACACTGTTATGTGTGCACAAGCCTTAGTAATTACAAATCAAACAATATTATAAATATATTGAAATATTTGTACCAGAAGTATGGGAGCTGAGCTAAGCATCGAAGACTGTGAACTTTGGATCAGGTCGGCGAAATGTCAAGACCGGAAATGATGGTCGAACACCGATATAGCTTTCCAACCTTCTGATCTGTTGTCGTCGATATAGCCTTTCTTCAATCGTATGGACAAAGTTTCTGATCATTCTGCGTCCATTAGCTTTCCACCTAGTTGCTCTTCCCTCTTTCAGCCTCTTCTTTTCATCCTCCAACCTTTCTGCTAACCCATTACGAACTCGTTGAAGTGTGACATCACAAAACTTAGGAATCTCATCGAACCGCATGAAATGAATATTGTTTTTGCTGTTGAGGTATGTGATTCCAAATGCCGGTTGTTGTACGAGAGAGTATTGTGACATCCCAGTGATTTCAGGAATCAGGAGTTGTGGTTCAGTAAGGTTGATGGTGTTCTGATAACTTTCTACTCCTAGCTGAAGATCTTTCACCCTTTCTTGAACAATTAATCGTCTGATGTGAAGTAGGATAGATGCAATGAAGTTGTACTGTGTGTCTTGTTCAAAGTTGAGTAGCTTTCCTTGAACTTTCAGTAGATACATATCTTCAATGTCGTTCAGGTTCAAATCAGGGAAGTCTGCTTCACAAAACTTGTACTTCTTCGCGTCTGTTCTCTCAACGATTATTTCTTTCATGAAGGCGTAGTTGAATTTCTTCTCTTCCAAGATCTCCAATACAGCAACAATACGCTGTGAGTTCTTCACATTTTCACTCGACTTTAGATGAAGTCTGTGTGTATAGCTGAGCCTTCTTCTTTCAGGTCAGTGTTGAATTCCCAGAAGAGCTTCTTTGTTGTATTCGACAACTGACTTACAGTAGACTGGTGCGAGCTCTTCAATGTCTGGCAATTCATATCGGGCAGCTGGAATAGACAATGTGAGTGAAGATGCATATCGCTCCTTGGAGGTCTCATTGGCAGTCTGGAGGTATCGAAAGTCATTATTGAAGAAGCGTCTGAATGGGATCTTTGGTTTTTCTGGAAAGCCAAGTAGTGGTAGAGGTTTTGTCCAGTCGGTGAAGTAGGGTTTCTTGGTTTCAGTATCGACATTGGATTCAGGGTTAAGCCAGTCGAACGAGCCAGATAGTGCACAGGCTATGTTCTCCATGTGGTAGTCCAATTCAATCTTGTTTCCTGATCTTTTCTTGAGGAAATCCATGGCTTCACGATTGATCCGCTTTAGCTCAGACTTTGACAACCTTTCAACTTGAAGGTCTAACATAATACTCTGAGTCATCTGTAAAGTATTACCCGGTAGTGGTGCGTCAGCCTCAAGTGGTGGTTGTGCCTTGATCATAGTAGTCAGCCAATCAGAGTCACGAGCTTCGTCCACATTAAGCCAAGAGAATTGTTTTGTTTGTTGTTTCTGCTTCTTAGTCCTTGAAGACCTTTTCTTCTCTTTAGTCTTGGTAGTGTCAGATGGACCGGCTTGAAATGAAGGAATTTCTGATTCAGGTATCGCTGTTTCGTTTTCTTCCTGAGTATCTAGCTGTTGAAGCTCGAAGGGTTCCTCTGATTGCTTTTGTTAGCATTAAAAATATTTATAGAAAGTGATGGTCGTTCTCATCGTTTAAATTTAGTGTGTCGTGTAGGTAGAAATAGTAATATTGGGCATTTGGACTTAATTAATCTAATTGGTTACTAGTTAAGTAACAAGCCTTGTAAAATCATGTAAAAGTCCAATCCAAGCCCAAGCCCAAGGAAAGCCCATCTAGTCCAAAGATGGAAGTATATAAGGCACCTTACCTCTCATTTGTAAGGTGTGCTTGTGTGTGTAAGTGTGTGTTTTATATATGATATTCTCTCTTCATCTTACTACTTTCTCTCTCTNATCACAAATCCATAGTAAAGGAGGCAAATGAATCTTTTGAGAAAATAAGTGTTTTGGAAAAGTTAAATGACTCTCTCTTCGAAGCTGTGATGTCTACTGATATTATGTCTCTCATATTGCAAATTTATTCTGTTGAAGATGACGAACGAATTCGAGCTGAGACCTCCAAAATTGTTTCAAAATATGAAAATGCTCTTATTAAACTTGAAAAATAAAACGTGTCATATTTTAAACAACTTGATCGAAAAAAGGAAGAATGCAAGTATGACAAATTGTAGTATGAGCGTGATTTCAAGAAGTTCCAATAGCAAAATGATATTTTGAGGGCTCAGTTAGAATGTCAAAAAGAAAAGGAAATGGACACTAAGTTTGCAAAACCATCGACTTCGGACAAAGAAAATATTCCAAAAGCGGTTGTTCAACCAAAAATGTCAATTTCTCAATTTGTCCCGAAAGTTGATGAGAAAAAGGATTTGTCAAAACCAGTCACTCCATCACCCTTATCCAAATGTAATGAAAATGAAAAATGTGCTGATATAGGAAAAGCAGTTGTCGAAAAACCAAAAGTTTTAGCCCCCGGTCTTTTTAGGATTAGTCCCACTACTGCGCGTGCCTCTACATCTAGGACAAGCGAAAAATGTGTAAAGGATAATTCAAAAGATTCTAAGGATACTAATTGCGACAACACATTAAATTCTAATGCGTGTGCCTTACCTTCTACAGGATTAGCTAGCACCTCTAGGAGCAGCAGAATAAAGCCTAAGAGCAATTCAAGGAACAATAGAGTCTTGCCTGTATCTAAGAGTAGTAGCATGAATAAAGTGGAAGAAGTAGAAGAACACCCTAGGAATTTATCGCTTTCTAATAAGAGACATATTTCATCTGAATGTAATGTCAAACGTACTGTTTCTAATGCATGTAATGACTCTGTTTGTTTAATATGCAAGAAATGTTTAATTAATGATGTTCATGATGAATGTGTTTCTACGTATGTGAATGTGATGCTTGAACAGAATGCTGCTTTAGATAAATCTAGTGCGAGATCTAGATATTTTGGTACACTAATAAAAAAGATTAGGTATCCCACTAGTAACAAAATGCCTAAAGATTATCTTAAGTACTGTGCATGGAAACCAACGGGTAGAGAATTCACTCTTAAGAATGGTAAATTGATAGTGGTTCAATCTGAACAACCAGAAACCTTCTATGAGTGTGATAATGCTTTTACCTCTAACCCCATGGAACCTAATTCGAAACGGTTTCCAAATGCAAAATCTTCTGTTCTACGCAGGTTATCGAAATTTGTCTTTGGATCGTCGACTCGGGTTGCTCCAAGCACATGACCGGGAATTTGAAGCTGCTGATCAACTTTGTTTGGAAGTTCATGGGAACTGTACGTTTTGGAAATGATCACATTGCAGCTATTTCGGGTTATGGAGATCTTCAGTTTGGAAATTACTTAATCACTCGGGTTTACTATGTCGAAGGGTTGGGACACAACTTGTTTTCAGTCGGGCAGTTTTGTGATGCAGATTTAGAGGTTGCTTTTAGAAGAAACACGGTTTTTGTTCGAAATTTGGTTGGAAAAGATCTTTTAATCGGAAATCGCGACACTAACCTTTATGCTATCGACATCAATCAAATGGCCTCTACATCACCAATTTGTCTTATGACAAGAGCATCAGAAACAAAGTCTTGGTTGTGGCATCGACGTTTATCCCATCTCAATTTCGACACGATCAACAAATTGGCCAAAGACAACATCGTCAACGGACTCCCAAAGCTCAAATACACCAAAGAACACTTATGTCCATCTTGCGAACAAGGTAAGAGCAAAAGAGCAACATACAAACCAAAAACCGTACCTAGTTCGGAAGCAAGGTTACACTTGTTACACATGGACTTATGTGGCCCGATGAGAGTTGAAAGTATCAATGGGAAGAAGTATATTCTTGTTATCGTCGATGATTATTCAAGATATACATGGGTGAAGTTTTTGAGATCAAAAGATGAAGCACCTAGCACCATCATCACCTTTCTGAAGCGTATTCAAGTTCTACTTCAAGCTCCAGTAAGGATTGTAAGAACAGATAACGGCACAGAATTCACAAATCAGGAGTTAAGAACGTATTTTGAAGATGTTGGAATTACACATCAAACATCGGTTGTTAGAACTCCACAGCAGAACGGGGTAGTTGAAAGAAGAAATAGAACTCTTGTGGAAGCTGCTCGTACTATGCTGATTTATTCTAGTGCACCGCTATTCTTATGGGCTGATGCTGTCGCTACTGCATGTTTCACTCAAAACCGATCCTTAATACATCCCAGATTCAACAAAACACCTTATGAGCTTGTGAATGGTCGAAAACCAGATATCTCTTATCTTCACGTGTTTGGCGCTTTGTGTTATCCGACGAACGACAGAGAAGATCTTGGTAAATTGAAGGCTAAAGGTGATATTGGAATCTTCATTGGTTACTCAGAAAATTCGAGGGCATTCAGGGTGTATGTTAGAAGAACTAAGAGGATAATGGAGACGATGAATGTGAAATTTGACGAGATTTCACAAATGGCTTCTGAGAGACTCACTCTAGAACCCGCGCTTAATCCAATGGCTTCTAATCATTCCGGATTAGGACCCGAACCTAACAGAAAGACTTCTGGACATATCAGTTCAGGACTCGTACCTAATGGAGCTCAGTCAACTATACCAGATAAACCAACAAATCAAGAACTGGAAAATTTCTTCGAGTTAATGTTTGATGAATACTATGGTGGAACTTCGACAAATGCATCTTCACATCATTCCGCTGCACCCGCTCAACATCAACAACCACCACCACCACAAACACAAGATGCATCAACAACCGTCGAAACTCAAGCACCAACTCCCTCAACATCATCATCAACATCTACTCCAGCATCTCCAGTGATTGAAATTGTTCTACCAAGAGTTGATGAGCAAAACCAAAATTCAACTTTTCAAGGAGAATCTTCACAACAAAATGCTACGTTAGACGAAGAAGAAGAAGTTTTTGAAAACCCGTTTGCTTCTGAATCTGAATCATCTTCTTCGAGGTTACATGAACCATCTAACACGCATATGTTGAATTCAAGGTACCCTTCTACACTCAAATGGACTAAAGACCATCCAATCGAACATGTCATTGGTGAACCATCCAGGCCAGTTCAGACGAGGAGACAACTTGCCACCGATCTCGAATTATGTATCTACATCTGTGCTTTAAGTTTGAAAGAACCTAAGAACATTCGAGAGGCAATGGCAGAATACCCGTGGATTGAAGCGATGCAGGATGAAATTCTTTCATACAATTTACACGATAGTTGGGAACTTGTACCTCGACCACTTGAGAAACGTGTTTTTGATCTTAAATGGTTGTGGAAGAACAAATTGGATGAAGAAATGACTGTAATCCGCAACAAAGCTCGTCTTGTGGCTAAAGGATATCCGCAAGAAGAAGGGATAGATTTCGAAGAATCATTCGCGCCCGTTGCTAGACTTGAAGCAGTCAGGATTTTCTTAGCTTATGCCGCTCACAAAAACATCACCGTCTATCAGATGGACATTAAGACTGCGTTCTTGAATGGAACTTTGAAAGAGGAAGTGTATGTGACGCAGCCAGAGGGATTCGTCGACAAAGAACATCCAGACTACGTCTACAGGCTTAAGAAAGCCATTTATGGTTTGAAACAGGCTCCAAGGGCATGGTATGACGAACTGTCTTCTTTCTTGCTGAAAAACAATTTCACCACAGGAACGGTTGATAAAACTTTGTTTACTAAAAAACACAAAGATGACATCTTAATTGTTCAAATTTATGTCGATGACATCATCTTTGGATCAACCAATCCTAATCTTTCAAAACAATTTGAAAATCTCATGAAAAGCAAATTTGAAATGTCCATGATGGGGGAACTAAAATTCTTTCTTGGTTTACAAGTACATCAGTCCCCTAGTGGTATTTTTATCAATCAAGCTAAATATACAATTGAGATTTTAAAGAAACATGGCATGGAAGATTGTGACTCTGTTGGTACTCCAATGGTCACTTCATCGAAAATTGGTGCTGATTTATTCGGGAAACCCATAGATCCGAAGAAATATCGGAGTATGATTGGTTCTCTCATGTACATAACTGCTAGTCGACCAGATATACAATTTGCTGTTTGTCTCTTAGCACGGTTTCAGGCAAAGCCTACCGAACTTCACCTCAAAGAGGTTAAACGGATCTTTCGGTATCTTCGAAGAACCATTAACATGGGACTTTGGTATCCGAAGGATTCGGGGTTTTATCTAACAGCATTTTCAGATGCCGACCATGCAGGTGATCAAGTTACAGCAAAAAGTACATCAGGCGGAGCACAATTTTTGGGTGAAAAGCTAGTAAGCTGGTCGTCTAAGAAACAAGATTGTACTGCTCTGTCAACCGCGGAAGCCGAGTATGTGTCTCTATCTGCGTGTTGTGCCCAAGTTCTATGGATGCGGACACAGCTCACAGATTATGGTTTTCATTTCGATCACATTCCTATGTACTGTGACTCGAAAAGTGCCATAGCCATCTCGTGCAACCCCGTGCATCATTCTAAGACGAAGCACATTAGAGTCCGCTACCACTTCATAAAAGAGCACGTAGAAGAGGGTACAGTTGAAATTCATTTCGTTAAGACGGATTACCAACTTGCCGATCTATTTACTAAAGTCCTTCCAAAAGAAAGGTTTAACGAATTAGTTCGACGAATTAGTTCGACGAATTGGCATGCGAAGCCTAACCCCTGAGGAGTTAGAACGTCTTCTCGAATCTTCTTGAAAAACATTTTCAAAACCGCTTCGCTGTAAATACTATTGAAAAAAGAAAATACAAAATTTGAAAAACCAAGAAAAACAAAATACAAAAATAGAAAATTTCAAAAATACAAAAACAATATAAAACCAAAAAATCCAAAAATATTCTTCTCACGACATGTCTCTCGTATAATCGATATTATGTACGTCTCTAGAAATGTCATTCAACAATGACACGGACATGTACATATGCTTGAGCGGGAGTTCATTTATAATGTTTTCTAAAACATGTCGTTTCTCAAATTTTTCTTAACAATGGCTTTCGTATACTTCAGTACGAAACCCGGACCCGAATGATGACTTCTGATTATTTC
>LBNU01032795.1:65831-114453 GCA_014162995.1 Artemisia annua
GTCATTAAAGTCTTAAATCATGTAATAGGTTGCGTTAGAAAGCGTTTCAAGAGTTATAAGTCCATTAGTTCAATAAGAAAGAAGTCGAAGGGCCAAATATGTATAAGTTGAAAGGCCAAGACTTCCTAGCTATATTAAGCATTGTATACCTTCATTTGAAGGTGAGCTTCATCATTTGAATAACACACATAGTTCATATCTTTACATGATGTTCTCCACTCTCTCTCTCTCTACTCTCTCTCTAGAATAAGCTTGAATTAGTTGTGAAATAAGTTGTATCCAAGGTCCTACATGTGATCTATTTATTTCTCGAATAATCATACTAACTAATGTACCTGATTAACTTCATAAAAGTCGAAGATAGCTATCAGGAACGATCAAAATACCATCAATCGTGTCTAAATCGTGTATCGAGGTCCGTTATACTCCTTAAACACATCCTGCAATCAAACACTATCCATCTTTACTGACCTGAACACTCAAAACACACAACCATTACCAAACAATACAAACACTAAACACACACTTCAAAACCGAACCTTTAAACATATATTCAGTTGTTTACCACTTAGTATTCTGCAATAATGGCAGGTGAGAGACGGGTGCTGACATTAGGTGGAAAAGGGCCATCACTTTCTCCAGCATCTGTTTTCGAGTTTGACACTGCTAATGGCCCATCTGCTCTCGCAAGGCTTTCTTTGTCTCCTTCTTATCATAAACTGAAATCGCTATTATCTCCGTTTAAGCTTCAGTTAACGCTGCCTGCAGACTTAAAATAGCATTTGTTTCAGAACTGTAAGGCAAAACAGTTCACAACGGAAAAATTACCAACAATTTCCTAGACGTAATACTCAAAAACTAATATTGCAATCTCCGAATGTCACCCCATTGTATTCTTATTTCAATGTAAAATAAGCACATAGTCAGTTTTTATGCCAAACACATTATCACCTTAATAAGACTAAATATGATATACAAACTTGTAGGTTCAACTTTCATTCAATCATAAGTTCATAACATATACTAAACACATCAAAATTATATAGAAAATTAAAACCAATACATAACATCATAGGAATCTGGTTAAAAATATCACCTACAAACATTTGCAGTGCCGATCAAATACACGTGACATTCGCCTCGTTCAACGGAAGACGGACATGCCAACGTCACAACATTACTCCCTATCTCTTCTGGTAACTCCTTCATAACGTAACATTCAACATCAATTCACATTCAATCAATAACAAAAACTAACCATAAACATATGTTTTCATATTATTCAACACAAAAGTCTAAATCCGTCGCCATACGCAGCTTCAAAGACATAAAACAGGCCTGTTCTACACGAAATATATAGTGTAAGCACATAATCAAAGAAGAAAATTATGACAGAATTAGATATTTGCTAGACATACCCAAGTTGGCCATTTGTAAGAAGTGGTCCAAAATCACCCACCTCTAACCGAAAGGTGACTCAATTGTCTAGTAGAATTAAAATAATGAAAGAAAAATGGATAAAACGATTTTAGATTCTTACTTGTATTTTGATCGCCTGACGAATGCTTATTCAGAAAATCTATTCTTATTTTCCATGTACGAAACCTCTTTTGTATGTAGACAACAACATCCATTTGTTTCTTAGTTTTGTGCTATTATACAACGTGCTTCATCTTTTGTATTAGCAAACTCAACTGCTCTTGACTTCAATTTAAATGGCTGCTCCCTGAGTGCAGCCACTAACATTCTAGCTAATGTCGTTGCTTCAAAAGATGCTAATAATGCTTTTAATGCGCGGAAAGAAGCCAACCCCCTCGTAACCACTTTTTTGATGCCATATCCGCCAGGGGTTTTCTGAAGTGGGGTCCGTCACCAAATTTGGATTCGCCCCAGCAGATAGCAAAGATGGCACAGACATTCACCTGCAATTGGAGATTTAATCGATTCAAATGTGTATCAAGAGCATGTTTTAGGAGGTGTTTGGGTTAGCTAATGTAAAAGTGCTTATGCCTCAGCTTATAAGCTCATCCCCTATATAATGGCTCTAAAAAGAATCCATCTTGGCTTCTTTAAGAGAACTTATTTAGTTCAAAAAAGTTACTAAGCTAAAAAGTTTTTGGGGAAAAAGAGTGGCTAATGGTATCTTGATAATATGGTATGCAATTGAGCTGAGCCAAACACCCCCATAATCTAACAGGCTTTAACTAATGATTTTAAATGTCTTTGCTTAAAGTTGTATTAATCGAAGAAGGGCTATTTAAGCATTTCAAAAATTCTACCTATTTAAGTGACTAACTTTTATAATGACGAAGGTGGTTGTGGCAGCGCTTCGGGAACTTACCGATGCAAAAGCTCTCATGTTTTTTATAAAATGATATAGTTACTTCAACCTTTATTACCTGCAAACAATACTGGATTCAAGACTCAAAGGCGGAGCATAGAAGGAAACAACAACGTGCATTAAAAATCATATTTAACACATTATTACCACAGTACCAACAAAATAATTAGCAAAAAAGTTTTAACTTGATTTCTAATATGTTCACTGGACCAAAGAAAATCATTCCAGAAACCATCCAACTCTCAAAAACTATTAGAAATCCACTCAACATTCAAGACCGGTATAAGGATCCAAGGATATGAAATGTATACCCTATTCCACCGTCCAATTAGACTACATAATTCCCCGTAGGAGATATGTTTTATTCATACGATATTTATAGAGTACATATGAAACCCTAATGGACCCTGAGCTGTAATATCCTGCTAAAAACCCAATTATTATGAAACACTAAACATGAAGTAATTAAGTATTACTGTTTATACATGCATTTTTAGGCAAAATTTTAAACTTTTGTTTACACTATGCAACTTTAAATCATTACGTGCTATGTGATTCACACCCACTTTGAATGAGCTCACACGCAACCCACAATGACCTGGACAAGGTACAACACCACTATGGATCAGTTTAGATCACAAGTGCTACACCTTGCACTCACAACAACCACATATGAGATTTCTACCTCAGTGGACCCCACAATACAAATAGGAATTACAATACACATTTATGGGACCCACATCCCTCTTGGTGGACCCCATAACACACACACAACTGAAATACACCCCTGTGGGCCCCATAACCTCTAAATATAATAAAATATTTATTGTAGGACCCACATTATACCCAAGTGGGCCCCACATGACCAAATGGGCCACACAACACTTATTGGGCCTACACTAGCCCAATACTACTACACGGATCCTATTAAAACTACAAATGGGCCAAAGGAACACACAAGTCCAACCCAATAACAAATAAGATATAAAATTCGTAAGCCTTTGCACGTTTGCTTTGGCTCTTGTTTTTGCGATTCTTACACACAACACATGGAACAAAATGCACCAACTCATTCTTTGCACTCAAAAGAATTGAGATCAACAATTATCTCATCAAAATACGTTCGAATGCACAGTAAACCAAGGACCTTTTGTAGCGAGGTCACACATATTCCAAACGTACACAACTTTGGTCACATATTGCAAAACGAGTTGCCATTGATCCTATTGTATTCCAAACCCTCTCAATTGACTTCCTAAACGTTTCTAACCAACTCACAACTCACCAGATTCACAAACAAGCCCTATCTCAAATTGTTTGTCTCGTTATATATAAAACGTACACACAAAAAGCTCCAAACATGCACAAGCTCATTTGAGACATTCCAAGGCATTTAGAAATCTCTTATTACTCATTCTAAGTCATTTGATCTAAGCTAAACACAACTCTAAGCTCACAAGACCTCACAATGAATAATTCGACCATATCTATTTATGTTTTGGTCACGTATTGTTTCATTTGGACTCCTAAGGACTCCACAACCTCTACAAACTTCCTAAACGACTCACATACCTTATAACCCTATCAATAATCAATCACAACACTCATAGACCACAACTCGATCACAAAGTGACCTCTTGGTCACGTTACTATGTCAAACGGACCCTTTATGTTTTCTACAACCAAACCTGACCTTAACCTCATTCACACTAGTTCACATGACCTCACAAAGACCCAGGAACCTCAACACAGCCCTTGCTACTCGATGGTACATAAGACTCGAAATAAAATCACCTTTCTAGAAGGCTTTGCCTCGTCATCTCATCAAAACCGAAACACATAAGTTTCCTACCACATGGAATGACTACTTGCACCAATCAAGCTATCCTATACCCTACCGTACTCGTTATCCTACTGCTCATATTGTAACACCTGGTACTTTTCCTAAAACCTATTTCTAGCCAAACTTCTATTTTCGTACATGAGATACCTTTAAATTTTTAATGCATGTTAAATTGGGCTTGAGAAGCGTGAGATATACTGGAAACGATAATTTATTCCTTGATTGACTCAGCACAACCTAGAAAACTCGAATTGTATTGCATTTGCCAAATTATTTGATTTATTTTGAGTTTGAGAAAAACTCTGAAGTTTATGCTTGATTTTATCGGAAAAATTATTTCGTGAACAATGGCGCAAGTTTCAAAATTTTTCGAGTCCGTTTGCTATGTCGTTTGAGCCCCGGAGCGTTTTCGTGAGAAGTTTAGCTACGTTGACAGTTTTGAACCCTTGATTATTCATTTCCTTTCACCCTATACTTTCATTAATATCAAAACCTACCCTATACTTTTAACCAAGTATATATACCCATAAACACCCCATTTTCTTTCATTTTTCATATCAAAAACACACACACACCCCACATTTTCTCTCTCTCTCTCTCTCTCTCTCTCTCTCTCTCCCCTCTCCCTCTCTTTTCCGGCCGACCCACAACCCAAAAAATCCAACTTTTTATATTTTATAGATCGGGACGTCCCCGTTCCGGTTGTACAAGCCGATTTAATCAAAACCACCCCGAACACCCCGAAACACCACCCACCGCCGCTCCATCTTTCACCACCGCCAGCACCGTGAGCCACCACCACTTTCCCACTCTTTTTCCTTTTCTTTTCTTGCTCGGTAACAACCCAAACGCACCCTTTTGTATTTTTCTCATTTATTTTTACTTATTTATTTATTTATTTCGTATTTATTTTATTTATTTATTTAAAAACATTAAAAATAGTATTAATATTATTTTCGTATTTTTATTTATTAAAAATAATATTTCCGAAAATATTTTTATTATTTCGAAATATTTTATAAATTTTATATAGATTTTATTTATTTATCCGAAAATATTTTATAAAAATAATAATTATTTTATTATTTATTTAATTCCAAAAAATTATTAAATATATAAATATATATATATATTTATTTATCCGAAATATTTATTTATAAAAATTTTTATAATTTATTTATTTATTTATATATGTATCGATGTATATGTATATATACATATTATATATTTATTTTGGTTTATTTATTTATTATTGGATATGTAATTTATTAATGATGTTGGTATATGTTTGTTGACTCGTGTGGGCCCCTTTGACCGACAATTGACCAGTCAACGCCGGGTTGACTCGGCGTGACTCGGTGATTTTTGTGATTGTTATCGATTGTTGGTTATAGTTATATAGTTTGGTACTTGTTTCGGCTAACGTTTATATAAACCGGACTAATAAATATGAAATCTAAAATGCATTTGTTTTAGTGAAGGGATTTGGACATTGGACTTGGATCCGTATTATTATATTGTGATGTTATATTGTGAGCTTGAATTGGACGTATTGGATTTGCGGCCATGGTTATTTGGACGTTATGGACCCTTTGGTACACGAGACGGTAGGGTACGTTAGGCCCGTAAAGATCTTAACGTACCTGGAACCCGAACAATACAAAATGGTCGCTAAACCTAAACAACTAATGGACTACGTGAATGATATATCCAATCATATTATTATTTATAAGATGTTAGCGTTGTTTAAAATAAAAAGAGTCGTTGACTCGGGATATGTTCTATAAACGGGCAGGTCATGCCGAAATTTTGTAAAACTCTTTATAAACTTCAAACTATTTTACCAACTACTATTTATATCAAAAACCCTTTTTATTTCAACGTTATTTTGGGAAAATGGGTAAAGAGCCGAAACTAGTATTTATCGTATTGATTGTTCATTTGCATTTGTATCTATTTCACTTCGACTTCTTTTCTTCGAGATATTCTTTCGTCTTTTCTTGCGTACTTGGTCATTTCGCCGACATATTCTTTTTGTCTTTCTCGTCACCCACACGAGACTTTTTGAAAACTATTTTCTTTCAAACGCCATTGGTTAATAAAACTTTTATTCAAGCATTGTTTATTGGAATATTCGAGTACCATTGCTGAGTTATGATATTTATATTGCTTAGGTTGTGCTGAGGATTATTTGCTGTGACGCATTATTTGATTGGTTGTGTTTTCAAAAGTTGTTCATACTTTGTGTTTAAGTGTTTTGCAAAAAAGAAAAATAAAAAAAGTAATTTGCAAAAAAAAGTGCAAGAGGTGGGATTCGAACCCTGGACCTCCTGCATTCCAAGCCTCACATCACACACTCACTACCAACGCGCCCTAGGGTCCTCTCATTCATATTCTTGCAAAGTTTAATATTTGAACCTTGTTGTGTATTTGTCCCAAATAAACTCAACAGCTTATATGTGCTTATACTCAGCTTCTTTTGCACTGTGCCAGCTTCCTCACATTTTTCTTAAACTAGTTTTAGCTTGTAGTATTTTTCAAAAAAAAAAAATTCTCGGATTTATTTCATTAGTTCTAGTATTTATTTTGATTTAATTAGTGATAAATTGTTTTTAAATCATAATAAATAGAATTTTCGGTGAAAAATTAATTTTCTTTTTTTCAAAATTTTCTTTTATCATTAGAATTGTAGGAAAATTATTTTTAGACCCGTAGCACTAGTGTAATTTTAATTTCACGTTTTATTTTGCGCACTCGCGTTTTATTTTAAGTTAATTCTTACGTTTTTAAATTTAGATTGTGTTTTAGGATTTCCCGATACCTAATTATGATTCCCGTAGTGTTTTAGGATTTCCGTAGTTTTCCTTTTGCCTTTTGTTCCCCTTTAGGTTGCGTTATTTTCATTTTCGTTAATTAATTTCCATTTTCGTTTATTTAACGTACCATAACACCAAACAATCTTTCACAACCTATCATACAAAGATTTTAATCTTGATCTTTTCACGATACTTTCCATTCACTCCTCGTTGGGACACGACCCGGGAAATCACTTCCCGGTCTCACAAATAAATATCACTTTCACGAGTTTACGAGGTAATCTTTTTCCTAAATGGTTTACTTGTATTTCTCCACGTCTTGTTGTCTCACGATAACATTGACCTCACGTTTGTTGATATTTTTGATAAATTGTTTTGTACAAAAACACAACGAATCAAATGGCGCCGCTGCCGGGGAAGCTGTGTGTCGAAAGTCTCGTAAAAGGTTTTAACGATTAGTCTTGTAGAACCTTCGCAAGAAGTTATCGCTTTCAAAAAATTTTATAAAAAACCAAAAATATTTTTCTTTTGTTTTTATATATGTATTATATCTATAAAAGATTAAAAACACAAAAAGATTTTCCCATTTTCTTTGTTTAATAAATACAACAATAAAATCTTACCGCCGAAAATCAAGGCAGAACACCTACCAACTGGGGGTGTTAACATTAATAAGTTCCCAAACTTAAGATCAAAACTTGCCTTTGTATCACTTGCGTTTTGGAAAACTTTTAAACGATAAACAAACTTTAAGAGGAGTCGAAACGGTATAGGGCGATCCAACGAACTTCGCCCTAGTGAGAGATCCATTCTTCTCTCCCGCTCCTTTGTGCATTTGTCCTTAAAGGTTAACATTACGTTCTTGATTATTGGTTTAAGTTCCCTTGTCTTTTTGTTGGTCTCGTTTTTATTGATGTGTTTTTCAAAAAACCAAAAAATATTCTTCTTTACGCTCCATCCGTTTGATTCTACCTTCTTATACTTCTCTCATGTATAATTCTTATGGCATCTCTCGGCTTACACATGTTTTCATTGCAAAAACCCGATCGAGGACGGCTATCGTTGTTTCCAGTGTACTTGTGATAAGTGTGGAAATTATTGTCGAGACGAAATGTGAAGATCGTTGTAGCTCTTAGACGATGTCTAATTATTAACTATATCTAGGAACGCATAATAATGAAGGCGGAATATTCAAACATAGAATCAATCATTATTATGAACAAGGTTTTTCATTGATAATCTCTAACACTAACAAACAAATTAACATGTTCTACCTTGATCAAGTAGAACATGCTCTCTAAACTAATAAACCACTAACCCTAGACGTTTTCCCTACGTCTAGGTTCCCACACACACACACCTTTTAGGTTTACATCTTGTACGTACAATGAAACTAATGACCCTATGTCTCTTTATATACTAGAGACATTTAGGGTTTACAAGAGGAATCATAATATAATTAGGAAACTAAATCTTTTAAGTAAATCTTCTAGAATCTTCAAAATTCTCCATCTTTTTGTAGTTTCCCATCTTGTCACTTTAAGCCCTTCATGTTTCATTCTTTCTTGTTTTGTGTCATCAACTCTAATAAATATAATTCCCAACAATCTTCCCCTATTTGATGGTAACAAAACAAACACCTTCTTGTACGAACTTCCCTAGACGACGTAGAAAAGTTGAGATAAAATCTCACCATGAATGAAACAATCTTGTCTTCCCCTTGATTCAAGAGAACGTATGCAAATAATGATCTTGACCACCACGAACCAATACCACACTTCTAATCAAAGCCTTCCAATGTTTCAAATTGCCCTTAATGAAGAACACCAAAATGCTTACGATAAATGAATTCAAAACAATAGAAACTCCAACTAGCAGTAGTAATAATGATCAACGGTAGTAAGAATCAAACACTTCCCCTTGAGTGGTGCATGAACATCAAAAGATTAAAAACACATCATAATATGCTTCCCCTGAAATCAATGTGTTAACCATCTTAATGATTCTTCAAATCTGTAAGCTCCTTGTAATGATCACTGATGAAGAAAACCAAATATAACGAACTTGATGAAGAAGTAGAATAACCCACACTTGTGTCTTATTTCTTTTACTAACCACGTGACTCCAAACTTATACTAACACCATATAAGTAGACCGCAACCTCTTGACAAAATCCTCAACTAATATGAGACACTGAGCACTACAACGTAACTCCTTTAAGTGATAGTCAATGTGTGCATAGAGCATCATAAGAAAAATCACACTCTTTGACTAGATTTATCAAGTCTTTGTCACATCTTTAACGCACGAACAAGTTATCTCCAAAGTGTCTCAAACTTTGAGATATGATAAGAACACGCACCTGTGAAACTCAACTACGACATCAAATAAATGATAAACAATCTTCTTCGTAATCAATTAATCCAATAATCCAAATAACGAGCTTGTTAAAACTTTTAAGAACATAAATTTCTTCCTATGTGTGTGTACCAAATAACCTTCTGTGTGTGTAAAATCATCTCTAATCAAACTCATCTCAGCTTCCCCTTACTGCTTGTAAACCATGCATGGATATTGAACCATAAAGCTCTTTACGTGTCTCCATAAATCATCTTACAATGAATATAGCAACAGTACTTTCAAATACTAGCAGCAATACGTTGAAAATAATAGAACAGTACCTTGAGAAATATCAAGCAGATCAGTACTTTAATAAACTACTAATGATGAAACACTGAATTACTCTATTAAGTATGCGGAATTACTTAACAAAGCTAAGAAGAATTATAACAACTTCAACATTTTATATTAATCAAACTTTGAACCTGCTAATTGTACAGATTCACAAACAACCCTAATATAGCTAATATCGAACTTTAGCTTTTCTCTAAAAGTATTCGTAAGTATTCGTATCTCTAATAATGACTTAGGGATCCTTTTATAAGCACAAGGAATACCCTAGTCGGTTTACAATACTTGAACGACAAGTATACAAACTCTAACTTTAGAATATTCTAGATTATACATAATATTCCTAATCTAATCTTCAGTCTTTATCTTCAAGCAGTACTTTGACTTTATCAACGAGCAGTACTTTGATCACAAGCAGTACTTTGACTTTAAACACTTTAGCAGCACTTTGGTCTTCAGCAGTACTTTGATCTTTTATACCTCAAAAATCCTCCCCTAACTTGAATTCTACTTGTTTGAGTTCAAGTTTCCATGTGTAAGTTTTGTCTTCAAGGAAAGGTTGTCTTCTTTGAAAGTCATACTCGTTATTTTGTTATCATCAGCATAAAGTATCTGCAATCTTTATCAGCAACAATCTTTTTGTCTTTACAGCATCTTAATCCCTTCTCAGCTACTCAGCAACATAAGGTACATCAAATCATATTCAGTTTCATACTATTCTCATCACTTCCAGGTGTGTAAACTCCTGTGAGAGGTGAATCATTGAAAATTAATGGATTTTGATGTCTCTTTACCAAAGCCATTAACTCTGGAGTAGCCAATGTTTAGGTTAAGTAAACCATGGTACATTGATAACCATATGATTTTTAGCAAATCATCAGCTATCAACGGATTGGAGTAGTCTTTACCAAAAGCCGTTTGCTTATGGACTAGTTAGTTCTTTTATCACAACCATGGTGAACTAATTACCATATAAATGGATTTTCCACAGCCTTTACCATAAGCCATTTTCTTGTGGGCTAGTCAACTCTTCACTTATTTCAGACATGGTGAGTTGAAACCATTCAATTTTTAGTAAATTGTCAACTAAAAACGGATTTGATTGTCACATCAGAGCCGTACCCTCATGATGAATCAAACTCTTTCTTGTCTGTTAAACATGGTGAGTTGAATACCATTTGTTGTGTAGTACAAGTACTAACACCATGTTCTACTCAAAAACAATTTGTTGATGTAATTATTTGTACTTCAAAAATTATTTTGCACATGACAAAAATTGTTATTTCAAAAGATTTTAACTGGTTTTAAGCTGCAAGCAGTACTTTGGGAAAGTACTGTTTGATCAGCAGTACTTTGAATAAAGTACTTGTTTATTCAAAAGATTTTATACAATTAAGATCGTACCAGTATTTTTCAATCATCATCCTTTAAAATTGTCCAATTGATGAACAAATTGATCACCATTAGAGCTGTTTCATCTTCTTTTTCAACTTCCATACCATGATCCAGCATCCTCAGCATCAAATCTCTTGTAAGGGGATATCTCCTTTCTGCCAGCATGTAGATCATTGTACCATATTCCAGCTCTAAGGCATGAACACCAGCACTTGCAAAGAATGTCCAGCCTCCCATACTTCTTGATTCTTCCAAATATCATCTGTGCTAGTTTCTTCTATTTCCCACATAGTAGTCAAATCTCCCAGCAATACTACACCAATTCCATTGAGTGGAATATCTTCAAAATAAGCTTGGATTTGTTGATGTAGATCAAACAAATCTTCTCTGTTTATTAGGTGCAATACATCAACCAGCAGATTGAATGCTCTAAAACTTTCATCTTCTCTATGGAAAACAAAATAATCACCATCTTTTTCTGATTCAATAACCTCTAAATCAGATATCTTTGACTTTGTAGTAGGAACTTCTTCTGACTTAGGAAGCTCAAAATTAACAACTCTTAAGTAATTTCTCAGCTCATCAACAGTATTGGTCCTTAACTCTATAGTAGGCTTAGACTTCTTTGATGACTGTGACCTAGTTGTTATTCTCTTTCTTTTGTTGCTTTCTTCCATTAGCTTTCTTCCTTCTACAGTATCATAACCAATAATGCCATCTACTTGTCTTTGATATTCAGCTCTGACAGCATCATATAGTTCCTTCATTTGTGAATGATTTAACTTGTTCAGACCCTTGTATCCTCTTCCTTTCAAGTAGCTCATATAAAAATTTCATTCTTGAGCCTTTGTCATTGATTTCTTTAGTTGAACAGCAGCTTCTTGTCTTTCTTTTTCATACTCAGCATCAAGTTCTGCTTGAAGCTTCTTACAGTTGCTTCACTTTGAGCTTCTTGATAAGCCCTTATCTGCTCCATAGTGAATAATTTCTTTTTCTTCTTCTTCTCTGATTCCACGAGGATTCCTTTTCCTTTATCTTTAGGATCAATTTCTTGATTAGGCTTAGGAGAAGGTTGCAGATCTTGAGGTTGTTCAACTCCAGGAATACTAATACCTCTAGGTCTTGACATATTGAGCATGATTTCAGCAATAGTTTCATCATCACTATTAGTAGGCTTAATCATCTCTTCTTCTTCCTGAACTGGATTGGATGGACCCACATCTTCTTCAAACTCCAAGATTCTTGGTGTAATGTGAAACTGTCTCACAGTACCTTGAGCAGTATCTTGATTAACAATACCAACACCAATACCTTCCAAGTCCAATTCTTCTGTATCACCACTTCTGACTTGAGTGTCAGCTTCTTGAAGATTTACTTGCTCAGTCTCATCACTTCTTCTTTCAACAATATCTTGATGAGAAATTTGTTCTTCAAGTGGTGTCTGTGGAGTATTTTGATCAGCAGTCTTTTCATCCACAGTCTTTTGATCATCAACAACATCTTCATTATCAGCATCTTCATTCAAATTCACATCTTCCTTATTCCTCCCCAATGTGAATGAAGATAGCTTTCTTAGCCTCCTCTTCTTTGACTTAAACTTCTGGAGACCTTCTGAAGAATGTTGAATGAGAGACTTAACCAATTTCTTCAAATGCTTGTACTTCTTTTGAAGATTTGTCAAAGCAGTAGCTTGATCATCATAAGCTCTTTTCAGTCTCTTTAATTCTCTTGTCAAAGCATAATTTTCCATAACATCATCTTCATCAGGTGTATCCGCATCAGCCATCACTCCCTCATCTCCTCCAGATGTCTGATTTCCATCTGTGGAAGTATAATAATTGGGGGTGGGTGGTTGACTAACACCATGATCTTAGTCATCTAGAGCAGTACCTTGCAGAGAAATAGTCTTTTCTGTAGAAGCAGTCTTTTCATGTGAGACAGTCTTTTGAGATGGAGTTGAAGCAGAATCTCCATGTTCAGAAGTATCCTCTGAATCCTCTTGAACAGCATCCCTAACAGCTTGTGCTAACTCCAACATATACTCAGTAAGAGGTGTATCTTGACCAGAAAAGAGAGGACTCTTTGTGGTCATGAAGGTAAACACCTTATCAGGAAGCACAACAACTGGTAAAAATTCTTGAGGCTTAGGAATACTTTCAAGCTGCTTATTCAAAAACACCTGTATGAACCTAGGATACATCAAGAATGGAGACTTCTTCTTTATATGATTAATCATTCCATTTAAAATCATCCAAGAGAAGTTGAATGGCTGATTAGTTGCCAATCCTACCAAAGCAGGTGCTATGGTTTTGGGAAATTCATTTCAAGCAGTACTCTTGTTGCTTAGACAATGAAGAAGTACATGGATCAAGTACTTCCAATAAGGACTGAATAAGGGTTTGTCAAAGGTGAGTTTTTGAAGTGAACCCTCATATCCAAGATCCCTAAGTGTATCCCAAATAACCTGTTTAGCAAAACAAGCAGTACCTTCTTCATCCTTAAACTGAAGGTCTGCTCTGATTTGAGCCTCTGTTATACGAATATTGCGACCAGCTACCTTAGCGGTAATAAACCAAACATCCAATTCCTCCCATCCAGCAGTGGCAGTAGCCCAAAATTCTTGAATCCATGGTCCAATCACATCAGGGTTAACCAAAATAGCATAGTTGATTGGAGACCCAGCAAGGAAATCAATGATATCATGAAAAGCAACATTGAATTCAGTCTTATCTAAATTTGCTACCATATTGTGACGATTACATGTTGAACGAGCCATTTGAGTACGGTTTGTGAAAGTAATGTGTGAAAAACGGTGAAGGTGAAGTGGAAGTTATAATAAAAGAGAAAAGGGTGGTAGGGTTAAGTAAGTATGGGTAAGATTTATAAAATCAAATCCCAATAAATACTCAATATTGTTATTTTTATCCCTTATTTCTTTCCAATTTTTTTAAATATCAGTTACCATAAATAATTGACCATTGTATAGTAACAGTACTTCCACGTCAGCATAGCAGTATTTTCACATAGCCGTTGAGCAGTACTTTCACCATACAGAACTCAATTGCCTATAAAAAGACTCTTCATCCATATGCATCTTCATCACAAAATCATCCCAAAAACTTCAATAAACTTCTTATCATCACATAACATCACCATGAGCAAATCACCATTTGTGTACACCTCATCAGATACTGATTCAGATAATGAGATAAAGTATTATTCTGACCCTAGTTCTGATTCTTCAACAGGAGGGAGTAGCTATTTTCCTCCTATGACAACAGGTTCCTCCAAGAGAAACACCAAGAGAAAGGCACCAACTGCTGATCCTCCTACACAACTAGCCAAAGAACTGCCAATTGCATTGACTCATGCCTTGGAATCTGCAATGAAGAACATGAATTGGTCTGCTCAAGAAGGCCCAAGTGAGAAGCCATCAAAGCCAGAACATCCTCCAAAGCAAGTGCTGTTCCTTCCATGCCCAAAGATGCAAGCATCTTTTGAAGAGAAGAGAAAGAAATCTCAGAAGGCAAAGTAAAACAAGGGAAAAGGGAAAAAGCCTACGAAGTAGGTTTTCTAGATTGTAGTAGGATTGGTGTAGGTTTGCTTTTGTGTATAACTCTGTTGGTGTAATGTCTTTGTCTTCAAGATGAATGTACTGAGACTTTTATGAATAAAAGTGCTGTTTCTTAGAATGAATGATGAATGTAGCCTCTCCTCAAATAAGAAACAACTGCTAATGCCTCCCCTCAAAAGTAGGCCTAAACATTAATCATACCAATACTTACCACCAAATGCTTAAATCTTGTAACATCAAAGCCTTTAGTAAGTAGATCTGCTACATTATCATCTGGATGAATCTTGACCACATTAATCAACCTGTGCTCATGACAATCTCGAATGAAGTGATGTCTAATTTGAATATGCTTAGTCTTTGAATGATACACTGGATTCTTCACAATACAGATAGTACTCTCATTATCAATGTTGATAGGAGTATTCTTGAAATTAAATCCATAGTCCAAAAGCTGATTTTGCATCCAAAGCACTTGTCCACAACAACTTGCAGCTGCAATATATTCTGCTTCTGTAGATGAGGTTGCTGCAATTGTTTGTTTCTTACATTGCCATGAAACTAATCTTCTTCCAAGATATTGGCATCCACCAGTGGTTGATCTTCTATCAAAGTTATCTCCAGCATAGTCACTATCTGAAAAGGCTTGCAAGTGAAAAGGTGACTCCTTAGGATACCACAATCCTAATTTAGGTTGATACTTGAGATAAGCAAAGATCCTTTGAACAGCATTCATGTGTGAAACCTTGGGTGAAACTTGATATCTTGCACATAAACAGACTGCAAACATGATATCAGGTCTTGAGGCAGTTAAGTACATGAGACACCCAACCATTGATCTGTAAAGCTTGACTTCCACTGATTTTCCATCTTCATCCTTTCCAAGTGAGTTTGAGGATTTAATAGGTGTAGTAACTGGCTTGATAGTACTGAGGTTAAACTTCTTAAGAATGTCAGTGACATACTTGTCTTGGCTTATGAAAATACCAGTACTTGACTGTTTAACTTGAAGTCCCAAAAAGAAAGTCAACTCACCCGTTGAACTCATCTGAAATTCTTTTTGCATAAGTTCTTCAAACTCTTTCACCATGGATTGTTTTGTAGCACCAAAAATAATATCATCCACATACACTTGAACTAGCATGATATCCTTTTTGTCTCTCTCAATGAACAAAGTCTTATCAATGGCTCCTCTCCTATAGCCATGTTGTAACAGGAAATTTGAAAGTCTTTCATATGAAGCTCTAGGGGCTTGATGAAGACCATACAGTGCTTTAACAACTTTGTAGACTTTGTTTGGATGTTCAGGATCTTCAAAACCAGGAGGTTGTTTGACATAAACCTCTTCTGTAATTTTGCCATAAAGAAAGGCACTCTTGACATCCATTTGATAAACTGGGAATCTCATATAAGAGGCAAAAGCAAGAAATAATCTTATAGCTTCAATTCTTGCTACAGGAGCAAAGACTTCATCATAATCAACTCCTTCTTCTTGTCTGTATCCTTGAGCAACCAGTCTTGCTTTGTTCTTGATGACATTACCTCTTTCATCTCTTTTGACTCTGAAAACCCATCTTGTACCAATGACCTTCATGCCATCAGGTAAATCACATAAGACCCAAACTTCTTGAAGTTTAAACTGTAGAAGTTCTTCTTGCATAGCTTCAACCCAGCTTTCTTTGGATAAAGCTTGCTTTATGTTCTTGGGTTCTTCTTGAGAGATGAAGCAAGCAAATAAACAAGTCTGTTGATCTTTATGATTCAACCTGTTCTGTTTATAGACAAAACTAAGTAAAGCATTTTGAGGCTTAGTCATGCTTTTAGCTTTTGATCTTGTAAGAACACCAGAAGTAGGAGAACCAATAATCTTGTTTGTAGGATGATTCTTATGTACTCTTGAAGTGTGAGTTGTTGGTACAGTAAGATCATCTTCCAAATTTGTTTGATCAGGACCTTGTTCACCAAAAATTCCTTCATCTTGCAACTCATCATCTGATTCTTCAAATGGAGGCATGGATGAACCAGGCCAATCTTCAGTATTTGTCCAAGTATTTGACTTGATTCCCCTAGAAGTACCTTCATCTTGAGTAGCAGTACTTTGATCCAAAGTACTGGGATCCAAAGTACTGTTCTTCAAAGTGCTGTCAGTTGAAGATTTAGAATTTTCTTTTGTCTGTTCTGCTTCATAAGCTCGTCTTAGATCATCTTCATAGGACTTTGCAAGTGTTTCTTGAAAAAGCATCCTATTTAATTCATCTTGTATAGCTTGATCTTCATCAGAGACTGTTGTGGTTGAGTTAACAGTATCTTGCTTATCATTAGCAGTACCTTGGTTTTTATTGACAGTACTTTGTTCTTTGTCAGCATCTGTAGGACTAGCATTGACACCATGAACTATGAACTGTGAATTGTCTTCTTCAGAATGGACAACTTGATTCTCCCCCCTAACAGGCACATAGTTCATAGAAGGAGTCAATATATCAAGATCAAACATCCAATCAGGACCTTTACCTTTCTGGTTTGGTAGATCTTCAAGGAATTCAACATGAAGACAGTCTTGAACCTTCTTTGTAACTTTGTTATACACCCGAAAACCTTTACTGTTTGTAGAATAACCCAAGAGATATCCTTCCTCAGACTTGCCATCAAATTTTCCCAAATTATCAATGGTATTAAGAATAGTAAGAGGACATCCAAAAGGTTTCATAAAGCTGATACTAGGTTTTCTGTCCATCAATAATTCATAGGGTGTCTTCATTTGAGGTTTGGTGATAGAAACTCTATTCAAAATATAGCAAGCTGCACTTACTGCTTCAGCCCAAAACTGAATAGGTAAGAGTGAGTCTGCTAGCATAGTCCTTGCTGCTTCTATCAAAGTTCTGTTCTTTCTTTCTGCAACTCCATTCTGCTGAGGAGTTCTTGCAATACTGAATTCCCTCTTGATTCCCTTGTTAGCACAAAAGTCATCCATAAGTTTGTTCTTGAACTCAGTCCCATTGTCACATCTAATACCTCTAACCTTATGTCTTAACTGATTTTCTAGGGAGATGATTAAATCATGAATGGCATCAAATGTCTCATCTTTAAATCCCAAGAAAAAGACCCAACTAAAACGACTGCAATCATCTGTGACAACTAAGCAGTACTTCTTCTTGTTGAGGCTTGAAACAGAAACAGGTCCAAAAAGATCCATATGCAACAGCTCCAAAGGTTCTCTTACAGTTCTTTCCTCAAGCTTTTTACAGGAAGCTTTATGTTGTTTACCCTTCTTGCAGGCCAAGCATGATTGATCAGTCTTGAAAGTTTTGGAAGGTAAACCTCGAACTAGATTGCCTCTGACTAACTTGTTGATGTTCTTGAAATTCACATGACCTAGTCTTCTGTGCCATAGATGTGCTTCTTCAGTTGATGCTTTAGCTACTAAACATGTAACATTCTCAGTAGCTAAGATATTCTTCATATCAATGCTGTACACATCATTGGTCCTTGGTGCCCTTAAGACCACTAATTCTTCAGCTACAAACTTGAATTCAGGTGAGAGAATTAAACATTCTGTTTCAGTGAACAAGACAGGGTACTTCTTGTCACAGATCTGAGAAACTGATAGTAAATTGAACTTGAGCTCCTTCACATAGCTAACATTCTCAAAGTCAATCTTTCCAGTCTTGATAGTTCCTTTGCCTGTAATTCTCCCTCCAGTAGCATCATCCCCAAATGCAACTTTTCCTCCAAAAAATGGCTTAAAATCTGACAGAATCTGCTTTTCTCCTGTCATGCTTCCAGAGCAACCACTATCAACAATCAAATGATCTTTAAGTTCCTCTTCTGGGTTGCCCTGCACAAAGATAAGAAAGTTAGTTTCTTTTAGGAACCCAAGCCATTACTGACTTGTGTTCCCCTTGTGGAGTCACATACTTAAAATCTTTAAGTATGTAATTCCCACTATCTTTTAAAACATGATCAATAACTTTCTTTTGTTCAAAAACTTGATCTTTGTTAGAAAAACAACTTTCTTTTAAAACAACATGTTCTTTTCCACCCACACTTTCTGAAAGTACTGATTTGTCCCCAGCAGTACTTTCCTTTTTGACCCACATAGTTTTAACTTTTTGGGTTGAGGTCTGTGGTTTAGGTACTCTATTGTAAGGCCTCTTAGATGTAGAAAAATTGGTACCATGGCCAGGAGCTCGTTTTGAAACATTTGGTCTTACATGAGTAGTACCTTGATTAGGTGAAAATCTCCTAACAGTACTTTGAGAGAATATTGTTTGTGGCTTACCAGTGCCTTGAAAAGAATGAACTGAAGGTACTGGTTGTTTAGAAAAAGTTCTTTTCTGTTGAGGGTACCTATATGATTTAGTGAAATTACTATGGTTGACCCTTCTAGAATAATTCCAAACAGGTTTGGGTGAAGTTGGTTTAGTTTCTGTAGGCCTATGTTGTGCAGATCTGGTCTTTGGGTATTGACTTAAGTAATTTGAATGTAGGGTACAATCTTTTATCAAATGATTAGGACTATAACAAAAAAAAACACAATTTTTGATTCATTGACCCAAATCCAGATCTTTGAGGGTTATAGCCAAGACCAGTGTGACCTCTAGGTGAATAATGAGAAGAGTTTCTAAAGTTAGCAGTATGTTGGAAAGAATTATTTGAAGGAACTGCTGAGTGACTAGCAGTCCTTTGATTAAAGTGAGAAAATACTGCTGGTTTTGAAAAAGGTTTAGAGAAACTCTTATCATTGACATTATTCCCAGATCCCTTAGTATTCCTATGATTCTTAAGAATCTCAACTTTGACTTCAGGTTTACTTGAATTAGATTGACCCTTAAGTTTATTCCTAAACTCTAGACTGTCTACCCCAAAACAAGAAACATCCTTCCTAGGTGGTTGAAAATTGCCAGTGGTAGGAGGAACAGCATGATACCCTTCATCTTTCTTAAATTCAGGAGGTGTTGGGCTTATGGGTTCCTCATCACTAGATGTGTTTTCTTCTGAACAAGTTTCAAATTCACTAGTTGAGAGTTCTTCTGACTTGACTTCTTCCTCAGGACTAGGTGTGGTCTCATCTGAGCTACTATATTCAACACCATAACCTAGACCAGTTGTAACACTTGCTCTCCTTTGTTTTTCACAGAACTGGACATGAGAAAGACCAGCTTTGTTCCAACTTTTAAGCTTTTCTAACAAATCATCTCTTTCCTTAGTTATCTTTTCTAACTCAGACACCTTACATCCTAACTTCCATTCACTTAACTTTAACTGATAGTCCTGTTGTTGGTATTTTTCAGCCCAAGCTACTTCATTATTTTCATGTGTAATTATTTTAGCTTCTAAGGACTCTAAGGTCAATTGATAACCTAAGACTTCAGACCTAGCTTTATTATGTTTATCTCTTTCAGACACATAATCACTAAGTACCTTTTGATACACATTATTGCACTTAGAGCATACCTCAGTAGCAGTAGATGAAGTAGGTGCAGTAGCAACCAAAGCCAGCAGGACAGGTGCATCTTCATTCACCATGCTCCAGTCAAAGCCTCCAAGATCTTCAGTGGAATCCAAAGTAGTACATCCTGGTTCCTCATCAAAAGCTGTGCTCCAATCATATTCCTTCATTGCAACCATAGAGAGAGTAACTGGTTCATCATCAAATTCAGTACTCCAGTCAACCTCTGATAAGTTTTCTTGAGCCACAAATGCTTTTGGTTTTGGTTCAGGAAGCTCCTTGAGTTCAACCTTGGGTTTTTCTATCATCCTGTTTGCTTGATACTTGGCAAACTTACATTCCCTTGCAAAGTGACCAGTCTTTTGACAGTTAAAGCATTCAATCTTAGACTTGTCAAATGCAATACCTTGTTTGGCCTTGAAATCAATCCCTCTTCCTGTTTTCTTCATGAACTTCTTGATCCTAGCAGTAATCATAGCAACTTGCCATCTGATGTCAATTTCTTCTAGATCATCTTCTTCAATCTGCAGTAGGTCTTCTTCATAGGTAACAGGTAAAGTGGCTTGTTGAGCAAAGAATGAGCACACAACATCATCACAATTGATGTTGTTTGAGGGTTGTGAAGTGGTAGTAGACACAGTTGAGTAAACATCAGCAACAGTACTTTGAACTGGATAAGCAGTACTTTTAGTGGAAGTACTGCTTGTCTTGGCAGGAGACACAAAAGCAATACTGTTGGTTGATGAACCTGATTTACCATTCATCTCATGCTCATACACCTTCAAGTTGTTGTATAAATCATCAAAGTCCATAGTAGCCAAATCAGGTTGACCTCTGATCATAGTAGCAATCACATGCCAGATAGATGGCAAACTCCTTAGGAACTTCAAGTTTGCATCTTCAGTAGAGACTTCTACACCATGTATCTCTAGCATACTGAGAAGATTTTGAAATCTCTCATAGGCAGCATCAAGTCCTTCTCTTTCTCCAACAACAAAGTTTTCAAACTGCTGCTTCAGCAAACTTCTGTGCATCTTCTTGGAAGCATCATTACCTCCAAATCTTGTTTTGATAGTAGCCCACAGTTGTTTAGCATCCTTAGCATTATGAAACTTCAACAGGTGGGGATCAGGGATAGCAGACAGTAGTATGTCGAGAGCTTTGTCTTGATTCCTCTTCACAGTTGCAGAGAGTTGTTGCTGAGGTGGTTTAGGCTGTCCAGGAACAACTTCAGGTTCTTCTATAACTTGATTTTCATTGACAATGATATCCCAAAGTGCAGAGTTAGTAATAGCAATGTACTGCCTCATCTCCATGCTCCAGAGATCATACTCTCCCTTCTTGACTATGGGAATTCTAACAGTGGTGATGGATGGCATAGGTGTAGGTTCAGGTTGAGACATCTTGTAGGGTTTGTTTAGAAGATCGACTTGATTTAGGGTTTAGGTTTTCTTCTTAATCAGAGTTTCCACACAAGCTCTGATACTACTTGTTGGATCGTTATACTCTGACCAAACTACTTTATTATAGCTTGTCTAAGGTTTAGCAGTCTTGGATAAATCCTAAACTACTAATGATGAAACACTGAATTACTCTATTAAGTATGCGGAATTACTTAACAAAGCTAAGAAGAATTATAACAACTTAAACACTTTATATTAATCAAACTTTGAACCTGCTAATTGTACAGATTCACAAACAACCCTAATATAGCTAATATCGAACTTTAGCTTTTCTCTAAAAGTATTCGTATCTCTAATAATGACCTAGGGATCCTTTTATAGGTACAAGGAATACCCTAGTCGGTTTACAATACTTGAACGACAAGTATACAAACTCTAACTTTAGAATATTCTAGATTATACATAATATTCCTAATCTAATCTTCAGTCTTTATCTTCAAGCAGTACTTTGACTTTATCAACGAGCAGTACTTTGATCACAAGCAGTACTTTGACTTTAAACACTTTAGCAGCACTTTGGTCTTCAGCAGCACTTTGATCTTTTATACCCCAACATATACCAAACCTTAAGAGCAACATACTAAGTCTAGGACAACTTACAGAAATAATGGATGGAAATGAATTGACTTTGTATGATAAGAGCAGAAAATTGTTGATGAAAGTAGAAAGATCCAAGAATAGACTTTACAGTATTAGACTATACATAGACACACCTATATGTATCTTAGCAAACGTAGATAACCAAGCATGGTTATGGCATGCTAGATTAGGTCATCTAAACTTTGACGATATCAACAAGATGACTAGGAAGGGTCTAGTGGATGGAATACCTAAAATAAATCATGCCGGACAAATTTGTGATGCATGTTTATTAGGAAAGCACAGTAGAACACCATTTCCAAACCAAGCTAAATTCAGATCAAAGAACCCGTTGGACTTAGTATATGGAGACCTCTATGGTCCTATTAGTCCAGCAACACACTCAGGCAAGAAGCTCATATTCTTGTTAGTAGACGATTGTACACGTTTCATGTGGGCTTACTTTCTGACTTCGAAAGACCAAGCATTTAGTACATTCAAAGAATTTAAGCAAAAGATAGAAATGGAAATGAGAATGAAAGTGAGGATGCTAAGAACAGATAGAGGAGGTGAATTTACATCAAATGAATTCACTAAGTACTGTAAAGATAATGGAATAGCACGACAGTTGACAGCACCATACTCACCACAGCAGAATGGAGTAGTGGAGAGAAGGAATAGGACAGTGTTATCAACTACGAGGAGTATGATGAAAGCCATGAAGTTACCCTTAACTTTTTGGGTGGAAGCAGTGAAACATGCCATTTACATACTCAATAGGGTACCTACAAGAGCCCTAATAGATAAAACTCCATATGAAGCACTCTACAATAGAAAACCAAATCTGGAAAACCTAAGGATATTCGGATGCACAGCTTATGCAAAGATTACGATACCTCACTTAAAGAAGCTGGATGACAGAAGCATACCAATGATCTACTTAGGAGTAGAGGAAGGATCAAAAGCATGTAGGTTATATGATCCGATAGCAAAAAAGAAACATGTTAGTAGGGATGTTAAGTTCATGGAAACAAAACCGTGGGATTGGAACAAAGATGAAGAAGATACGAGTACACAAGACACATTTTGGGCTAGTTTTGTGATAGAAGGAGTTGACAACGAAAATCCTACACCAGTCAACACAGACATCAATGATAACATTGATAACACGTATCAAGAACCGGACTCAATACCAGATCCAGTTACACCAATCACACCACCAACATACACCTACTACCCTAACTCAGAAGAGGAAGAGGAGGCTACTAATAGTTCGTTAGAGAGCTCAGATCAGAGATATGATCACACACCAGTACGAGGCTTAAAAGATTTAGCAGAAATTTATGAGACTGCACAACAAGTTGAAGCACCTAGTTTATTCTTCACTGAAGAAGAACCTCGTAATTATAAGGAAGCATCAGCAGACAAGAAATGGATTGAGGCCATGGAGATTGAATTGGATTCAATAAATAAGAATAAAACATGGATTCTTACTACATTGCCAGAAAATCAAAAGGCAATTGGACTCAAGTGGGTTTTTAAAACCAAGCGAGATGCACAAGGAAAGATCATAAGATATAAGGCGCGTTTAGTAGCAAAAGGATATGTACAAGAACAAGGAATAGACTTCGATGAAGTATTTGCCCCAGTTGCTAGGATAGAAACAGTACGATTAATTTTAGCATTAGCAGCATATCATGGTTGGCAAGTTCATCACTTGGATGTAAAATCAGCATTTTTACATGGAGATTTAAAGGAAGAAGTCTACGTTACACAACCTGAAGGGTTTGTACAGCCAAGAAATTCAGGAAAAGTATATAAGCTTATTAAAGCTTTATATGGATTAAGACAAGCACCGAGAGCTTGGAATGTGAAGCTTGATCAAACGTTAAAGTCATTAGACTTTAAGAAATGTAATCTCGAACAAGCAGTTTATACGAAGAGAAACAAGAATTCTACAATTATAGTTGGAGTTTATGTAGATGATTTGATAATCACGGGCACTCCAAAGAAGGAAGTAAAACTATTCAAATCCCAGATGGAAGAAAAATTTGAAATGAGCGACTTAGGATTGTTAGCTTATTACCTTGGGATAGAAGGTACACAGACAGGAGGAGAGATTACAATCAAGCAAACAGGTTATATTAACAAGATCTTGAAGGAAACAAATATGATGGATAGTAATGATACGAAGATACCAATGGATCCCGGTACTAAGTTGGTCAAGGCGGAAGATGGTAACTCAGTTGATGCAACTTATTACAGAAGCTTTATTGGAAGTCTCAGGTATTTACTACATACAAGACCAGATCTTAGTTATTCAGTCGGACTACTCAGTAGATGGATGCAAGACCCGAAGGAACATCACCTAAAGGCGGTCAAGCAAGTAATCCGATATATTAAAGGAACAAAGGAGCATGGCATAATTTACAAGAAAGAAGGCGGCTGCAAGATTACAGGTTATAGCGACAGTAGTTATGGAATCAACACTGATCAAGGAAAAGGAACTACTGGCGTAGTATTTTATTTTGGAGAGTCACCCATTACCTGGTGTACTCAGAAGCAACCAACAGTGGCGCTATCATCATGTGAATCAGAATTCATGGCGGCTACTGCAGCAGCATGTCAAGCCTTATGGTTAAAAAGATTACTTAGTGAATTAACTGGAAATGAAGAAAAGAAGATAACGTTGAAGGTAGATAACGTTTCAGCAATAGCACTAGTCAAGAACCCAGTTTTTCATGGAAGAAGTAAACACATCGATATTCGCTATCATTTCATTCGAGAATGCGTAGAGAATGGACACATCAATGTGGAACATGTCAGCGGAGAACTACAAAGAGCAGATATACTAACAAAGGCTCTACCAAGATTGAAGTTCACGACAATGCGACAAATGCTCGGAGTTCAAGAAATAGCAAGAAGCAACGATCAAGATTAAGGAGGAGAATGTGACCCAATAATCTTAATTCATTGCTTGTATTATATTAGTTTAAACTTAAAGGACCAAGGATGTTATAAATAAACTTAATAACTAACTTGTTAGTTAAATCGGTTGGAAACCAAACCGAAGGGTTGCAATGGTTGAATCACAACGATTCATCCTTATATATATGTAAACATATGTAACGTTTAAAGGTTAATCATTATTAGACAAATTTTACTTATTCATTCATTTGCAACTTAATAATATATCGATCTAGTAAGAAAGTTTGGGACAACAATTTTATCATACGCTTTAGTTTATATTTAAACTTTGTGCTTTCAGGTGGACTTCTTTTCAACACTATCCTGGGACAACTAAAAGGCCTCCCCCTAAACGCTGAAGCAGCCAAGGAAGGTGAGAAACTACTTGTGAAATCGTTGACTAAATTAGAGAATTTTTGGCTTAAAGATGGGCGGTTTTTGGTTGGAAGCTTTCAACCATCGATAGCAGATATCAGCTTAGTTTGTGGAATTATGCAACTCGAGGTACCACTTTAATTAATAGACATGTTATAATACATTTTTCTTTTATTAATATAAGATTTGATCTTTTGTCTAGTTTTGCATCATGACAAAAAGTTTTATGTGTTCAGCTTCTGAGTAAGAAAGATCATGATCGGATATTAAGCCCTTACAAGAAAGTTCTTCAGTGGATTGAAGATACAAAGAGCGTAACGGCACCTCATTTTGATGAAGTTCATGGGATTCTTTTTAAAGTGCAGAAGAGAATTCGAGAGAGAAAGGAAACACAATCTGGTATAACTGAAATGAAGGCGAAGTTGTCAGATCAACACGTATTACTGGGCTTGTTAATCACATTGAGATGATTCTGTTGACGTGCCATGTCAATGGGACTTAAACACTACACTTATATGTAAATCATGCTCTAAATGTATATTTGAGAGTGACTTAGGTATCATTTGTTTTTTAAGAGCTTTTACCTTTTCATCTGCAAAACATGTCTGCAGCAGAAGAGGCACATCTAATGTCTTCATCTGCATGGTAGAAGACTGTTTGTTTTTTGTGTAATTGAAGTTTTTTTATTTTATTTTATTTTATTTTATTTTTTTTAACTAGTGTTTTGTGATTTGAGAATATAAATCCTTTTGTCAAATGATACTTAAATTTTGAGTACGAAACAAACAATCGCTTAAAATACAAAGTATCAAGGACAAGTTTTCGTCCGTTTTATATGTTTTCGTTCGTTTTTATACATATTCGTCCGTTTTTATATGTTTCAATATGTTTTCGTCCATTTTTATGCGTTTTCATCCGTTATGCGTTTTCGTTTGTTTTTATACGTTTTCGCACATTTTCTTAAGTTTTCATACTTTTTCTTACATTTTAATACATTTTTGTCCGTTTTTATACATTTTCATACTTTTTTATCCGGTTTTATTTGTTTACGCTTTCTTACATTTTCATACTTTTCATCCGTTTTTATACGTTTTCGTCTGTTTTATACGTTCTCATCCGTTTTCATCCGTTTTAATACGTTTTCGTCCATTTTTATGCATTCTCATCCTACATTTAGCTACCTGAGCTCTGTTACTTCTTCGAGGTTCAGGAATATCATTTGGAATTTCACCTAATAGGTCTCCAACTTGAGTTCCACTGAGGGCCGGTCCTGTGCTTTTTTATGCCCTAGGTGAGTCAACTGAAAGATGCCCCTTGTAAACAACCAACGCACTACTTTAAGGGTTTCGAAATTAATAAAGCTAGTGTTTCTGTATGTTTCTGTACATTTCTGAACATTTTTGGGAGCTGTCCTGCACACTATAGCTTATAGTCACTACTGAAAAAGTCTATTTTTGTCAGTAAGCATAAATTAATCCATTTCAGATAGTTACTGACAAGTGGCTTTCTCACACAAACGTTTATTCAATAACCAAAAGGTTATAATATAGGAGATAAAATATGTATTACAAGTTCAACATATATCACCTAAATAGCATTTATATGTTCTTGAAGCAAAAGCATCTTACCATGTGATAGTTTATGTTTTGAAATGTGGACAGGTTGTCAAACCAAGTAACTTGGTCGTTCAGTCGGATATTAATTCTCAAAATTAAAGTGTATTAATACAAAACATCAAACATGTATAGATATACTCAATTATTGTTAAAATTCTTACATGTGAGTCTTTGGAGGATTATATGCAATAAATAGTCTTATAATTAATCATTAATAATATTAGTAGTTAAAAGAAGAACTAAAAGACTTGTGTTTCAATGATACACCTTTTTGTGTGAGTAACTTTTGAACCAATTGATTGTCAGTTCAAGTCTTGCTTATGACGTGTGTGAGATTGATTTGATGTATATATTGTGAGAGAGTTAGTACATTATATTCCTTCACTCCAAGTTAGTAAACAAAAACGAGAAAATAGAATCAGTAACAACTCGTTTCAAGAAAAGACGAGAGAAATGACTTAATCATAGTCACAGTTACTTTAGAAGATATAAATTTGTCAATTACATCTTAAAAAATTTGAGTACTCCCTATAAACTAGCATACTTTCTTCTTATTATTTTGTGGTCCTTTTATGTTAAATTTAGACTAAAATACACCGTTGGTTCCTAAACTTTCCACGAAACATCGCAATGGACCCTAAGTTTGCAAAATCGTCACCATGCGTCCAATACTATGGAATTTGAGGCCGAATGCGTCCCTTGACCCGTATTGGCTTGGTCAACGCTCAGTTTTGGTTATTTTTCCAAGGGCAATATATTCCAACCACATTTATAACTAGCTTATGGTTAATGTCTAACACAACATTCTATTAAATTCTATAAAATCCTAAACTATCAACAACGCAGCACACATACATTCAATCAAAATAACTAAGAATGGCACAAAACGATAAGGGGAAGGCTTTGTACAGTAGGTTGAGGAAAGAGGATTGCTCCAAGGAAGACCGTTTGGGCGTTAAGAAGGAGAAGGAAGAGGCTGTCGACAACGTGTTACCAAAGTGTGATGATTTGGAAACAAGGATTACAAAACTTGAAGCTCTGTTTAAATATCTAAAGAAAGGAAGGAAACGAGGGAAAATGGTGATGGGGAAAGTTGTGGGTCTAGCTAAGTGTACGTTTAGATGGTAGTGAAGTTTGTAATGGTTGTCAACATGAGATCAATCAATAAAAATTTGGATTTTGAATAAATGATGGTGTTTGGCAATCAATATTTTGCTTGTTGTTGTTAATTATTTAGTTTGACTTTTACAAGTCAATTTGGCAGTTTGATTATTAGATGTCTAAGTAATTAAACGATTTGCCTTTTTAACTATAGTGGGTGTTTGGGTTAGCATTTGCATATTGGAGTTACATGTTTAAATATGTAAAGCATTTGCATTTTGAACACATGTAACCTTTTACAAAAGGTTAAGTGGCCACTGTGTTTGGTTTTGCTGATTCAAAGCTATGATCGATTGTGGTGAGTATACCATCACATTTAGCGTTTGGTTACTTTGACTTTTTTAAAGATCAACGACTATCTAATATGTACAGCCTAAAAATATAACGTATAAGACAAGATGAAATGACTTAAAACATTGGTTTTTTAGCATTTAGCATTTGGTTAGTTTTACTTATAGTAGTCAACTGGGCAAACAATGTCTGATACAACATGAAAATGAGTAAACATTGTATGATACAAGGTGCTACTGATAATTAAAAAAATGGAAAAGACGATGCGGCCTCCACTGCACAACCTTCACCTGCTGAACCTTCTAACGATGTACATACTGGATCTGGATGATCAACATACAAAAACATTCATCCTGTCACTGGTGGTCAAACTGCAAATGTGCCTGTAAAAACAAGTATCCAAACACCAATTATTCAAGTTCTATAAGGTATAATTGGTTTAACACAATATAAAACAAAAGCCATGCAATTCAAAATTGAAACCTTACTTAGGATGGCTTGTTGGCAAAAAGGGCCAGTACGCAATTGGTAATCTTTTCACTGCTTTTAAAACGTTTTTTGGCATCACTAGCCACAACATCACAACACCAGCACCATCAGCAATGTTTTCACCATCAAAACCAGGAAATTCAACCATTATAGCCTTCCCGTTCCCATCAAATCTTCGCTTATACCCTTCCCTTATTTTTGATGCTTTTGTCATGGATAACATCTTGTTCTTGTTGGATAACAACACCACCCTGAAATTTGTTCTTATCTATACCCTTCCATTTACCATTTACGGCGAGTCCTAAAAGGTCTCCCACTTGACATTCTGAAGTTAGCATCTTCCTCTACCCAACCCACAACCTCAAAACCAATGTTTTCCAAGTAAAATACTGCTAACATCTGGGGCCTATGTATAACAAAGATATCAACTGACTCATCTATTTCCGCAAACTCATATAGCTTAAGGACATCTTGGTCCCTATAAATCAATTGCAAACCATTTTCTAGTGATTTATTTGGATCACAGAAAAACACCGCCCATTTTGATTCCTTAATCTCTGATAATAGATTATCTAGGGTTGAACTAAAGATATCCCTATCATAGCTAAAAGCACTAACAGTAATAATGGATCCTCCTTCATACCTGAGTGGGGTATATTCAAATCTCCCATTTGTGTGAATCTGGGACAACACTTCTCCTTCTTCTTCTGGTTCTGTACACTTAAATATTGTCACAAATATGTTCCTTTCCATTTTCCTATAACTTGCATCAACGGTGTTTCTCACAATGTGGAATGACTGATTTTTCTATATGTATTGGGTATTATGAAACTTTTTAGGGTTATGTTGGTCGGGTCATTGGGTCGGGTTTATTGGGGCGTAACCCAAACGAAAAACTTAAGCGTATTGGACAAGTTTTGTTTAATTTCGCAGTTGGTCCCCAAGCTTGCCGTTTGTATACTTAAATTTCCCGCCATTTAATAACTTTACTCTTTATGATCGATTAATGCCACATTTTGGTGCCTGAATTTGTAACATCATCGGTTCAGTTGATATTTAAGGGACCATACCCCAAACGTTTTGCAATCCAAACATACAATTTACTTACTTCCCATACCTAAAACACATAAAAAAATGTCAGATTACCCACTCCTTGATGAACTAGCATCCGCCGCCGGATCTCATGAACTGTTTGATAGCATTGCTCTGTACTATCAACGCGAGAACGAAANACGTTTTGCAATCCAAACATACAATTTACTTACTTCCCATACCTAAAACACATAAAAAAATGTCAGATTACCCACTCCTTGATGAACTAGCATCCGCCGCCGGATCTCATGAACTGTTTGATAGCATTGCTCTGTACTATCAACGCGAGAACGAAAAAGATATACAGCTTGCAAAAGGACTCCTTAAGTGTTACGTGGATTTGGTTCATGTCCCCAAGGCAACGCAAGAATTTATGTCTGAAGTTGAAGGATGGCGTACTTCCCTTATGTCGTGGAGGCTTTTACAAGATCTAAAAAAGATTCAAAAGAAAAATGTGATCAAGGCTATGGAGATTAACAGGTTGATTACTGAAACCCATGCTCAGGTGTGGGACAGGAACAACTTTATTGATTTTCTTAGGAAAACCTGATTTTGTTGTTAACTAGTAATGGTAGCACATTACGTGTGTAATGAATGTTGTCTTTTGGGGTGTTATGCAATATGTATTTTGCTTAATCATGTATCTCATCTATGTTATGTACTAAATGATGATCTCTTTACAATTATCCGGTTATGTTTTTGTGTTTTTGTTGCTTTTTTGCTTAAAGACAATGATGTTAGATGTTTGGTCCTTCGTGAAACAGTGTAAACATGCAAGGTTCTTAGTATTCGTCCCTTACCACGTGTTATGGTTCCAATAAAGCGTATGGACTTCATTTATAAGTAGGTTTGTTTTTTGACCACAAGTATCCTAAAATTCAAATTCAAATTCAAATTCAAAAAAGTGTAGTATCCAAATTGGGTAAACTTGTTTATCTATGGGTAAATCTAGATCTCGTAAACAGATCAAATGCTCTAATTGTCAAACTGTTGGTCATAATAAGAGAAGGTGTCACAAGGAACTAGTTTCACAACCCCCAAAGGAATATAACCTATGAGGAAGAAAAAGGCATTTTGATGGAAGAAGGCAGCAGGTATGCAAATATTTAGCATATGATTGAAATACCGAAGTATTGTGTTTAAATTGGATATAATGTATGCATATATTAATATTTTTTTTCAGTGGATGGATGAAGAGGAGATAAGGCAGACTATGGAACAAGAGTATCTTGAATCTCTGTTTTTGTAAGAAGATGAACGTAAAAGGTTGGAACAAGAAGAAGAACAGTTAANGGCAGCAGGTATGCAAATATTTAGCATATGATTGAAATACCGAAGTATTGTGTTTAAATTGGATATAATGTATGCATATATTAATATTTTTTTTCAGTGGATGGATGAAGAGGAGATAAGGCAGACTATGGAACAAGAGTATCTTGAATCTCTGTTTTTGTAAGAAGATGAACGTAAAAGGTTGGAACAAGAAGAAGAACAGTTAAAGGTATATGAAGAAGCATTCCAACAGTTTTTGGATGAGGAGAGAATGTACAAACAACTTGAACATGAAAGAGAAAGACAAGAACCAATAGAGGAAGCAACCGAAGAGGCAAATTTTTGGAGAGACTATGGACTGGATGTAGATTACACCATGTTTATTGACAAAAAATGGTTGTCTTAAATGGATTTAGTTGTTTGACCCTTCCATTTCGTCCTAGTATGCAATAGTCAAAAAATTCAAAATCTGGAAGTATTGGGTCTAGTAATGTACGCATTTATGTTCACTTAAATCTATATATACTTTTGTTCAACAACCACATTGTACCATAGTATTTCCATTATTTTTTGCCTATCAATTGCATTATATAAGACCCCAAGTATCATCAAACCTTTATCATATCAATTGTTTTTCACCATGGATGCACAAAATGGTTGTCAAATGGTCTGCCTTGACTGTTGGGTTGAAAGTGAAAACAGGGTTGGTTTGGCCTTTATGGCAAGGCGTCCACCTTATACTCATTTCATGTGGTATACTTGTCCAAGCTGCCTTGAAAAGCTTGGAACCCCAGCTTATACTAGTAGAGGTGATGTTACAAGGGAAAACACAACTACAACAGGTAGTACTGGATATGTAATTGACTTACATATTAGTGCATCTACTAGAGTTCGTGCATACTTGGGCAGTGGTGATGATGAAGGTAAAGCAACTGCAACTCAAACATCAAGTGGAGTTTGCCCAAGTCAAGGACCAAGGGAAGAACATGCTACTCAAAAACCAAGTGAAGAATCTGCAAGTCAAGCACCTAATGAAGCACCTGCTAACTCATCAACCAAGTGATTCACCGGCTACTCAATTAACCAAGTGACTCACCAGCAAGAAATGCTATGTAGTCTTTCAGTAATAAATGTAATTTCACTCATGTGTTGTAATTCATATGTTATAACAATGCAGTTTGGTTAATATTTGTTTTTTGGTTTATGTTGACTTTATAAGTCAAACTCGGTTATTCTAAACACTCCACTATAATGCATATGCATTTCCAAACTGAAAATTGTAAACACCAAAACCAAAATCTACGTACATGAGCAAGTAGTTATGGTATATCCACCAAAATAAACATCATAATAACCATCGTTTTCAGTAGCCATCATCTTCCAAAATAATTGAACATCTACATTGCATAAGCAACTAAAAATATGCGGTGAAATTTTTGATGGGAGACTTGGCAATCATGTGGGGGAACTTGAGGTCCTTAGGGGGAGGCACAAACCAATGTTTCCTCTTTCTGCTGGAGCATCCCTCAGCCGCAACAAGACCAAGTACAACGTTTGGAACCCTTTCCCTTTGTTTGGTAACCTTTTTAACCATTGAAGTCGAAGTAGTATTCTTTGAAGTCAACAACCAAATTCATCATCAGATGTGTCTGAAATAACGATAACATCAACCTCTTTCATCCCTTCGGCTTCTTCTTTGGTAAATCGGCATAAATCTTCAAACATCTCATCTAACATTTCATCTTTTTTTAACCAATAATCCCCATATTTGGCCTTCACATACTCTACCATCTTATCCATCACTGCTGTAATAGTAAGGTCCTTGTTTGCCATTGTTAGACTATTTCTTTCGTTTATTTTTATTTTTCTTTTTTTTTTCTTTGGACAAATCTTGGTAGCTTAACAAGGGTTGTTTTGTGTGAGAAAGATGATCGGGTTTTAATTAAGTGTCAGTGGTTGGTTGTGGGTTTATTGTTTCCCGCACAAACATTAATAGCCGTATCAGAGAAGAGTTAGAAAATATATTAGTACACAGTTGGTCCCTGAAGTTGAATGTTGTGTTAGACATTAACCATACGCTAGTTATAAATGTGGTTGGACTATATTGCCCTTGGAAAAATAACCAAAACTGAGCGTTGACCAAGCCAATACGGGTCAAGGGACGCAATCAGCCTCAAAATCCATAGTCTTGGACGCATGGCGACGATTTTGAAAACTTAGGGTACATGGCGATGTTTCGTGGAAAGTTTAGGGACCAACAGTGTGTTTTAGTCTTAAATTTATAATCAACCTAAAAATAAGTATATTCAATAGTTAAATTTAAAATAAAACAATATTTTGAGAAAAAGAAACAAGAAAAAAACAATATTGTCTTGAAAGTTGTAAAGGCTAAAAAATAAATGTGTGAAGCTAAAATGTTACAAAAGTAAAATGGTTAATAGGCTATTATTTTAATTTATCTTTTACCTTCCACAAGGTCCATCTTTTATGCACTACTTTTACAGCCACAACAGTGGCACACCGGAAACTCAACAACATCATAAACTTCATGTCTTCTTCTAAGGTTTTTTGTATCCAAGGTGGTCTCCAGGATCCTACACAGCAACCCTAGTATAACATGGACCTAAAATATGATGCCCATAGTTTTTTTTATGCCTCGGGTCGTCACCCACCTCGCCCATAGCCAAGGCCGGCTCTGGTTCCACTTGAGCTAGATACTATGTCCTTTGGTCTAGGTATTAAAGAGAAACGTTTCTCATCAAATATTGCATCTCTTAATTTTATATCTAAATTAACTGATACATAATCATTAGGTTCAATAACATAGAACCTATATGCTTTGGAATGCTCAGCATACCCAATAAAGATGCAATCACTACCCTTTTCACTCACATTTTTCCTTTTGGGTTCCAGAAGTCTAACGACCGCCCTACAACCCCAAACTCGCAAATAAGACAAGTTGGGTCGTTTCTTATACCAAAGTTCACATGGAGTAATCTTGTTATTTTTGTTAGGAACTCTATTTAGCAAATAACAGGCTGTTAACATGGCCTCCCCAAAACGCTTCACTCAATCCCGAGTAGGATAACATGGATTTAACCATTTCCTTTAAAGCTCTATTTTTCCTTTCGAATACACCATTTTGTTGTGGTGTATATGGAGCCGTTGTTTGATGAATGATTCATACAGATTGGAAATAACTAGGATCATGTTATTCACCACCTCTATCCGTGTGTAAATTTTTAATTAAACGATTTTGTTGTAACTCTACTTTAGTTTTATAGATTTTAAATTTATCTAAGGCTTCCTCTTTAGCATGCAATAGATAAACATAACAAAATCTAGAGGCATCATCTATATATGTAACAACATATTTCTTGTTTCCTATAGATGAGGTTGCATGGAAATCACATAAATCACTATGTATCAATTCAAGCAAAATAGAATTCCTTTTTACATCCTTAAAAGGTTGTCTAGTGATCTTAATTAACATGCAAGTATTACATTTTTCCAAGTTCATGTCAAATGAAGGTATTAAACTATCTTTAGACATATCATGCGAACGTTTATAACGAATATGTCCTAGACGAGCATTACATAATTTAGAATTAACAACGTGAGAATAAGCCATATAAACAGAATTAATACTAGTAGGAACTTTATTAAGATTTAATATAAACATGCCATTATTATAGTATCCGAAACCAATAAGTACACCATGTCTTGATAAGATATACTCATCAAATTCATAGACTTGTTTGTAGTCACACTTATTCAACACTGGGCCGGACATAAGGCTCTTCCTAAGCCCCGATACATACACAACATTAAATAAATTAATTATTTTTCTAGAACTAAATTCTATTACACAATTTCTACGTCCAAGTATTGGTTTTGTTGACTCGTCGCCCACATGAAGAACGAATCCATCTTCTACCGGATGAAAAGTATCAAACCAGCAACGATCCTTACATGTATGACAAGTTGCACCCGAGTCAATCCACCAAGCAATTTTATCATCATGTGCATAACATATTTCGGAAATATGTGATACATAATTTTTAACAGGAATTATAACATGGTCAAAAATCAGACCTTGTTGTGGATTTGGGTCCTTAGACCCTTGTCCCGATCCAGAAGTGCTTGCACCATTGTTCTAGCTAACCCGATAATCCTTTTTGAAATGACTAGGTTTTCCATACTTCCAACACGCCATCTTAGGCTTTTTGTTGGAACCGTCGTCATCATGGAGTTTCCTTTTGTTTCCCTTGGAGTTTTTGTTGTTTTTCTTGTTCTTACCATCCTTACCATCTTCAACCATATTCACACAAGCTGGTCCAGCAATATCTTTACCCTTGTCTTTGCCACTTTCTTCCATCCTAAGAGTTTCCTCTATACGAAAGTGGCTTCCAAGTTGTATGAGAGACAACTCATCCTTGTTGGGTTTTAACATGTGTGTTAATAAAAATAAACCTTAAAAACGTTTATTTATATTTTACAATCTTCTAATGTTTTGTCGATAACAAACGTAAAATCATTTTAAAGAGATAGATAAAATACGTAACGCTTTGAGCCAAGAGCTTACTAACTCATTTCATTAAACAAATAAACCTTAAACATATTTAGTTAACAAGTTTACATAAAAACCAAAACCATTTTATAAAAACACTTAAGTAAAGTTACTTACATTTTATAATATACATGTTACTTGTAATTTAACTAGGAAAGACTTGGACCATCCATGACCCAAAAACCAAGTCCATAACCCATAACCCATAGAGCTTGATCTATAAACCATAACCCTTTTGCATGACATCATGCATGACTTCATAATGGGTAAAACCCATGACCCATGGCCCAAAGTCCATAACCCATAAACCAAAGTCCATAACCAATGACCCAAGATGTCTTTAACATCAGGCATGACATCATCTATCCATGGATCATAGCCCATGACCCAAAACCCGGAAATGTAACCCAAAATCCTAACTGTTGATACCAGATAGCTGGATCCCTTGGATTACTGATGCGAGGATTGCGGCCTCACAAAAGGTTTTACTTCTCAAGGGATCTTGAGAAGCTTGCAATCCTCCAGGAAGTGTACCTGATCGTTGTAGTGTAGTATAGGTACGTCCGGGGGATTGATCGTTCTCTAGGGGAATAGTGTCGTTAGGATTTGAAGTGTACGTCAACTAGGTCTAAGGGTGAAGGATGATTCTTTTTGTATTTTTATATTTAATGAAAGCAGGTAAAATCTCGGTTTTGTAAGAGTGGGCGGAATTAGTTGCTAATCAACTAACCCAAAAACTAATAATTAAACAAAAAAACAATAAAATAAATAACAAGAAAATAAAAGTGGTGGACTTCTTATATGAGATAAACATGTTTACTTAGATATAATTACTCCCTAGTTATCTCTTATCGATTTGTTGAGTGTCACAATTGTTTAGTTGAAGTGTTGTATTCCTTAATACCAGTCGTGGGGGCGTGCACGTCCTTCCCCAACTCTATGAATATCTATTTGTTCTTATGACGACACATTTAGTATCCTATCATAGAATCATTAACATCTACTCATGCATTAAATACAACGAATAAAACTGTAGTGCACATCCGATTACGTTTCTTAAGACGTTCAAGCTTGTTATACAAAAGAAGTTAGCCAGTTTTCTTAAGTCTAACGCGAATCAATCAACTAAACAATAAACAACTTACCAACAATCAATAACTAGGTTTCATTAGATCTAAGCAAACACTAAACAACCTAAGCTAGCATGTTAATGTAAAGAAAATATAAAAAATTAATCAAACAACACATAGACATATTAAATGATTAAAGGAAAACTTATCTTCAATTAAACATGGAAGAAAAGAGGTATGAAAACCCTAAAAAAGCTGTAAAATTCGGACTAGGGTTTATGTCTCCAAAGTTGCACACTAATGAATGAAAAATCCAAAACTATATATAGATTTACAAAGCTGACGACGTCAGGTTATAAGTCCTGACGCCATCAGAGCGCCGTCCCTAGGGTTTCGTCTTGTGCTAGATAGCCTTCTGACCTCGCCATGTGTAAACTTCTCTGGGACGTCTCTTGTTAACTTAAATCCAAACACCCTACTTCCAAATGCACCTCACGCCGTCAAGTGTAAAACCTCCCAAGGTACTCTTGAGCGTCATGTGTAATATTTTCCAGCTCTTGGATCATCAAGTGATGGCGTTAGCTTCTAATGCCTGACACCGTCAGGTGTATTTCCTGACATTTTTCTTGACTTGTTGATTTCTTCACTTTTGAGTCCAAAAACGTCCAAAATGCTCCATTTTCCAGAATTCACGTCCCAAGTACCTAAAATGAGAAAAGAAACGACTTGAGGCAATATTTGACCATATATTTACGATCTAAGGCTTAAATGACCCCTTAAAAGAGTAACAAATAAATCCTTATCAATTACACTGGCCGGATCCTTTTGGGAAGGTGTTGGATCGATGTACTCTGACCAAACTAACTATGTAGCTTGTAAGGGTTTTGTAATCTTGGATAAATCCTAAACTACTAACAATGAAACACTGAATAACTCTATTAAGTATGCGGAATCTACTTTAACAAAGCTAAGAAGAATTATCAAAGAACTTTGCTTATATTAAAACTTTGAACCTGCTTATGTACACAGATTCACTAACAACCCTAATATCTCTAAATATCGTATATCACTAATGCCATCCTAGGGATCCTTTTATAGGCATAAGGAAAACCCTAGTTGGTTTACAACACTTGAACGACAAGTAAACTAACTCTAATCTAATGAACATTCTAGAATTACATAATAATCCTTAAACGTTTTACATTGTAGTCCTTTATCATAGCAGTGCTTTAATAAGCAGCACGTTGACTTTCTTCAGCAGCACTTTGACTTTTATGAGAAGCAGTACTTTGATCTTCCAGCAGTACTTTGACTTTATAACCCAACAATCCTCCCCTAACTTGAATTCTACTTGCTTGATTTCAAGTTTCTTTGTCTTCCTCTTAATTCATATAATCTTTAACTTCAAGGAATGATTGTATCTGTCTTTACTGTAGTTATATAGTCACCATCAAAGTACTCTTCATCAACAATCTCTATCAGCAACTATTAGCAACAATCTTTACAACTACTCAGCAACATATTGACATAAGGTACATAAAATCTTTTAAGTTTCATACTATTCTCATCACTTCCAGGTGTGTTAACTCCTGTGAGAGGTGAATCATTGAAAAATAATTGATTTTGATGTCTCTTTACCAAAGCCATTAACTCTGGAGTAGCCAATGTTTAGGTTAGTAAACCATGGTACATTGATAACCATATGATTTTTAGCAAATCATCAGCTATCAACGGATTTGAGTAGTCTTTACCAAGAGCCGTTTGCTTTTGGACTAGCTAGTTCTTTTAGTACAATCACTACCATGGTGAACTAATTACCATATAAATGGATTTTCCACAGCCTTTACCACAAGCCATTATCTTGTGGGCTAGCCAACTCTTCACTATCACAGATATGGTGAGTTGAAAACCATACCATTTTCAATAAATTGTCAACTAAAAACGGATTTGATAATCACATCAGAGCCGTACCCTCATGATGAGTCAAAATCTTTCTTGTCTATTAAACATGGTGAGTTGAATACCATTTGTTGTGTAGTACAAGTACTAACACCATGTGTGACCCAAAAACATTTTTTTTGCTGTTTTATTCTGTGCTTCAAAAAGTATTTTGCACACTTACAAAAATTGCTATCTTATAAAGAACTTTACTGGTTTAAAACTTCAAGTAGTACTTTGATAAAGTACTGTTTGTATAACAGTACTTTGAATAAAGTACTTTGTTATTCAAAAGATATATATAATAAAACCATACCAGTATTTATGCATCATCCTCTGCTGAAATTGTCCACTTGATGAACAATTCAATCACCATTAGAGCTGTATCATTCTCTTGTTCTACCTCCATACCATGTTCTAGCATTCTGATCATAAGATCTCTTGTAAGAGGATATCTCCTTTCTGCTAGCATGTGAATCATGGTTCCATCTTCTAGCTCTAATACATGTACTCCAGCTAAATCAAAGTATCTCCAACTTTGAATCTCCCAATCTTCTTGATTCTTCCAAATATCATCTGTACTTGTTGCTTCAGTATCCCAAAGAGTTTTAAGATCACCCAGCAAGACTAACCCTATTCCTTTCAGTGGAATATGTTCAAAATAAGCTTGTAGCAGTACTTGCCATATATCAGGGAGCAGTACTTTCAGCAGTACTTTGGCAAAGTACTGTTTCATCAAAATATCTTTTAACATTGACTCTTTGACCAAAATATCTTCTGAAAGTCAACCCGATACATTTAATACTTTCCATATTTACTCCCCAAAGCCACCAAGGCAAGTAGAATTGAATGATCATCATTAATAACCCATGAGACTTACTTGTCTATAAAAAGAACATGCATTAACACTTTTCTTCATCAAAACTTGGTATCTTCATCACAAAAACCCTAACTTCATCATGAGCAACTTCCCATTGATATACATCTCATCCGATGACTCCACTGATTCAGAGATCAATTACTTCTCCGATTCTGATTCTGATTCTAATCCAGGATGGAGTGGTTATTTTCCTCCTATTGCATCAAGCTCAACCAACCTAAAACCTAACAAAAAAGGTTCATCTTCTGCTCCAGCTTCATCATTATCCAGTGAATTGCCACAAGCCTTGACACAGGCTCTAGAGTCTGCCTTAAAGAACATGAAGTGGCCAGCTCAAAAGAAGCCTGCAAGACCAGAAAGACCTCCAAAGCAAGTGCTTGGCCTGGCTTGCCCAAGGAAGCAATCATCTTTTGATGACAAGAGAAAGATTGCTCAAAGGCAAAGCACAACTATCAGGGAAAAGGAAAAAGGCCTATGGAGTAGGTTATGTAGGATGTAGGTTGGGTAGGGTTGGTGTAGGTTGTTTTGATGATGTACCTCAGTCTTTCTTGAATGATGAATGTAACAACTTTTAATGATAATGAATAAAATTTCTTTTCAGTTGAATGATATATGTAGCCTCCCCTTAAATAATGACTAACTACTAATGCCTCCCCTCAAAAGTAGCTTAATTATTTATCATACCAATACTTACCACCAAATGCTTGAATCTTGAAACATCAAAGCCTTTTGTGAGTAAATCTGCTACATTATCATCTGTGTGCACCTTGACAACATTAATGAGTCTATGCTCATAACAATCTCGAATAAAGTGATGCCTAATCTGAATGTGCTTGGTCTTGGAATGGTAAACTGGATTCTTCACAATACAAATAGTACTCTCATTATCAATATTGATAGGAGTATTCTTGAAATTGAATCCATAGTCCAAGAGTTGATTCTGCATCCATAATACTTGTCCACAACAACTTGCAGCTGCAACATATTCTGCTTTAGTAGATGATGTTGCTGCAATTATTTGTTTCTTACATTGCCATGAAACTAATCTTCTTCCAAGATATTGGCACCCTCCAGTGGTTGATCTTCTATCATAATTATCCCCTGCATAATCACTATCTGAAAAAGCTTCCAAGTGAAAAGTTGATTCCTTAGGATACCACAATCCTAACTTAGGTTGATGCTTGAGATAACCAAAAATTCTCTGTACTGCATTCATATGAGAGACCTTGGGTGAGACTTGATATCTTGCACAGAGACATACAACAAACATAATATCAGGCCTTGATGCAGTTAAGTACATAAGACAACCAATCATAGATCTGTAAAGCTTGACATCCACTGGTTTTCCATCTTCATCCTTTCCTAATGAGTTTGAAGCTTTAATGGGTGTTGTGACTGGCTTGATAGTACTGAGATTAAACTTCTTAAGAATGTCAGTGACATACTTATCTTGACTTATGAAAATTCCAGTACTTGATTGTTTAACTTGAAGCCCCAAAAAGAAAGTTAATTCACCCATTGAACTCATTTGAAATTCTTTTTGCATAAGCTGTTCAAATTCTTTCACCATAGACTGTTTTGTGGCTCCAAAGATAATATCATCCACATAAACTTGAACAAGCATGATATCCTTTTTATCTCTTTTAATGAACAAAGTCTTGTCAATTGCACCTCTCCTGTAACCATGTTGCAATAGAAAAGTGGAGAGTCTTTCATACCAAGCTCTGGGAGCTTGATGAAGGCCATACAATGCCTTGACAACTTTGTAGACTTTGTTTGGATGTTCAGGATCCTCAAAACCAGGAGGTTGTTTAACATAGACTTCCTCTGTAATTTTGCCATAAAGGAAGGCACTCTTGACATCCATTTGATAAACTGGAAATCCCATATATGATGCAAAAGCAAGAAATAACCTTATAGCTTCAATTCTTGCTACAGGAGCAAACACTTCATCATAGTCTACTCCTTCTTCTTGTCTGTATCCTTGTGCAACCAATCTTGCTTTGTTCTTGATAACATTTCCTCTTTCATCCCTTTTAACTCTGAAAACCCATCTTGTACCAATTACCTTCTTGCCATCTGGTAAATCACATAGTACCCAAACTTCTTGAAGCTTGAATTGTAGAAGTTCTTCTTGCATAGCTTCAACCCAACTCTCTTTAGTTAAAGCTTGAGCTATATTCTTGGGTTCTTCTTGAGATATAAAGCAGGCAAACAGGCATGTTTGTTGATCCTTATGATTCATCCTGTTTTGTTTATAAACAAAGCTAAGTAAAGCATTATGTTGCTGTGAAAAACCTTTAGCTTTTGTTCTTGTGAGCACTCCTGAAGTTGAAGGTCCAATGATTTGATCCACTGGATGATTTTTATGAATTCTTGATGTATGAGTTGATCGAACTTCAAGATCATTACCCAAATTTGTGAAGTCAGGATCTTCATGGGAATTTGAGAAAATACCTTCATCTTCTAACTCATCATCAGTGTCTACTAAGTCAGGCATGTTAGGATCATTTAAATCCTTAGTAGAACTCACAATTGGTTCAGTAGTACTTTGATCCAAAGTACTGTGATCCAAAGTACTGTCATCCAAAGTACTGTGAATATTTTCTTTGAAATTACCCTTTTTCTTTGCAGCTTCATAGGCTCTCCTTTGATCATTTTCATAGGATTTAGCTAGTGTTTCTTGAAAGAGCATCCTGTTGAGTTCATCTTGAATTGCTTGATCTTCATTAGAGAGTATAAAAGTTGGTTCAACAGTACTTTGCTTCTTCTCAGTGGTTATGGGCTCTTCATCAGTAACATCTTCTGATCTAACATTGACTCCATGAACAATATATTGTGAATCTTTTTCCTTGTGAACAACTTGATTTTCTTCTCTGACAGGCACATAATTCATAGAAGGAGTCAAACTATCAAGATCAAAATACCAATCAGGACCTTTTCCTTTTTGATTTTGTTGATCTTCCAGAAAATCAACATGAAGACATTCTTGAACCTTTTTGGTAACCCTGTTGTACACTCTAAAACCTTTGCTGTTGGTACAGTAACCCAATAAGTATCCTTCTTCTAACTTACCATCAAATTTTCCTAGAGAATCAATAGTATTGAGAATAGTCAGAGAGCATCCAAAAGGTTTTAGAAAACGAATATTAGTTTTCTTACCCATAAGCAACTCATAAGGTGTCTTCATCTGAGGTTTAGTAACTGATACTCTATTCAACACATAGCAAGCAGCACTTACAGCTTCAGCCCAAAATTAAATAGATAATAAAGAATCTGCAAGCATTGTTCTTGCTTCTTTTATAAGTGCTCTATTCTTCCTTTCTGCAACACCATTCTGCTGTGGAGTTCTAGCAATACTAAACTCCCTTTTAATCCGTTTCTTAGCACAAAATTCATCCATTAACTTATTTTTGAATTCAGTCCCATTATGACATCTAATACCTCTAACTTTGAGTCTCAATTGATTTTCAAGGGCTATAATAAGATCATGAATAGCATCAAAAGTATCATCTTTAAATCCCAAGAAAAAGACCCAACTAATCTACTGCAATCATCTGTTACAACTAAGCAGTATTTCTTCTTGTTTAAGCTTGAAACAGAAACAGGTCCAAATAGATCCATATGCAACAACTCCAAAGGCTCTCTGATAGTTCTTTCTTCAAGCTTTTTGCATGAAGCTTTATGTTGTTTACCCTTCTTGCAAGCCAAACATGAATGATCAGTCTTGAAAGTTTTAGAAGGTAAACCTCTAACTAAATTGCCTTTAACCAGCTTGTTGAGATTCTTGAAATTCACATGACCTAATCTTCTATGCCATAGATGTGCTTCTTCAAGTGTTGCCTTTGCTACTAAAAATGTTGCTCTTTCAGTAGAGTTGATATTCTTCAAATCAATACTATACACATCATTGGTTCTTGGTGCTCTCAGTGTTACCAAGTGATCATCTACAAACTTAAACTCAGGAGAGAGAATAAGACATTCTGTGTCAGTGAATAACACAGGGCGCTTCTTGTCACAAATCTGAGATACTGACAAAAGATTGAACTTAAGCTCCTTCACATAACGAACATTCTCAAAATCAATACATCCTGTCTTGATAGTTCCTTTTCCAGTAATTCTTCCTCCTTCAGGATCATCTCCAAAAGCAACTCTTCCTCCATAATATGTCTTAAAATCTGACAGTAGCTCCTTGTCTCCTGTCATGCTTCCAGAGCAACCACTATCAACAATTAAATGATCTTTAAGCTCCTCTTCTGGGTTGCCCTGCACAATAATGAGAAATTTAGTTTCTTTTAGGAACCCAAGCCATTACTGACTTGTGTTCCCCTTGTGGAGAGACATACTTAAATTCTTTGAGTATGTAATCTCCACTGTTTTTGAAAACATGATCAATTACTTTCTTTTGTTCCGAAACTTGTTCTGTGTTTTCAACATAACTTTCTTTTACAACAAAATTTTCTTTTTCACCCACACATTCTGAAAGTACTGTTTTTCCCCTAGCAGCACTTTCTTTCTTGACCCACATGGTTTTAACACTTTGTTTTGAGCTCTTTGGTTTAGGAACTATATTTGAGGTGTAAGGCCTTCTAGATTGAGTGTAACTGGATCTCCTTGGTCTTACATTAGCAGTACCTTGATTGGGTGAAAACTTCCTAATAGTACTTTGTGAAGGTACTGTTGTTGGCTTGCCAGTACTTTGAAAATTGTTGCTTTGAGGTACTGGTGGTTTGGAAAAAGGTCTTTTCTGGTGAGGGTACCTATAGTCTTTTGTGAAATTACTATGGTTGACCCTACTTGAGTAGTTCCAAACTGATTTAGTCTCTTTTGGCCTATGATTAGCAGATTTGGTCCTTGGATATTGACTTAAATATTCTGAGTGAAAGTTACAATCTTTAATCAAGTGAGTTGGACTATAACAAACAAAACATAATTTTTGATTCATCATCCCAAATCCTCTACTTTGAGTTCTATGGCCAAAACTATCATAACTTCTAGATGAATGATTAAAAGATTTTCTAAAGTTAGCAGTATTTTGAAAAGAGTTTCTTGAAGGTACTGCTGAATGACTAGCAATAGTTTGAGAAAAGTTTGAATGTACTGCTTGTTTTGAAAAGACTTTATGAAACCTTTTATCATTGTTTCCATACCCTGAATCCTTATCATTCCTTTTATTGTTATCAACCTTAGGATTCTCAACTTTTTCTTCAGATAGACTTGAATTAGATTGACTTTTAAGCTTTTTCCTAAACTCTAAATTGTCTACTCCAAAACAAGAGACATCTGTCCTAGGTGGCTGAAAACTTCCAGTGGAATGAGGAACTGCATGATACCCCTCATCTTTCTTGTACTAAGGAGGTGTTGGACTAGTGGGTTCCTCATTACTAGATGTGTTTTTTCTGAGCAAGTTTCAAATTCACTAGTTGAGATCTCTTCTGAACTACCTTGTTCCTTATCACTAGCTGAGTTTTCTTCTGAACTACTGTATTCCATACCAAAACCTAGTCCAGTTTTAAAATGCGATCTTCTTTGTTTTTCAACTAAACTAACATGTGACAGACCAGATTCTTTCCAACTAGCAAACTTTTCTAACAACTCATCTCTTTCTTTAGTCACCTTTTCTAGCTCAGACACCTTACATCCTAACTTCCATTCACTCAATTTTAATTGATAGTATTGTTGCTGATATTTTTCTGCCCAAGCCAGTTCATTATTTTCATGAGTGATTATTTTGGCTTCCATTGACTCTAAAGTCAATTGATAGCCAGCTACCTCACCCCTAGCCCTTCTAAAATTATCTCTTTCAGTCACATAATCATTAAGCACCTTTTGATAAAGAGTATTACACTTAGAACATACCTCAGAACTAGTGGGTGAACTTGGTGAAGTAGCTACCATAGCAAGCAGAGCAGGTTCATCTTCACTTTCCATGCTCCAATCAAAGCTTCCAAGACCATCAAGGCTTCCAAGACCATCTCTTGTTTCCAAAGCAGCAAATCCTGGTTCTTCATCGAAGGCTGTGCTCCAGTCTTCCAATGCAACAGTACAGTAGGTTACTGGTTCATCATCAAATTCAGCACTCCAGTCAACCTCTGATAGATTTTCTTGAGCTACCAATGCTTTTGGTTTAGTTTTAGTAATAGGAACCTCCTTGATTTCAACCTTGGGTTTCTCAATCATCCTATTTGCTTGATATTTAGCAAACTTGCATTCCCTTGCAAAGTGTCCAGGCCTTTGACAATTAAAGCATTCAATCTTAGACTTATCAAATGCTATACCCTGTTTGGCTTTGAAGTCAATACCTCTTCCTGTTTTCTTCATGAACTTCTTGATCCTTGCAGTTATCATGGCAACTTGCCATCTTATGTCAATCTCTTCTAGATCATCTTCTTCAATTTGCAACAAATCTTCTTCATAAGTAACAGGTAAAGTGGCTTGTTGAGCAAAGAAGGAACATACAACATCATCAGAATTCATGATGTTTGATGGTGAAAAAGTGGTAGTGGTCATGGTTGTGCAAACATGCTGTTTTTCACCAACAATACTGTCACACCCTGAATTTACCTGATTGGCAGCGGAATGGAATACCTGGGTGTAACGTTCATGGCATCTCATACAATGGTTATATTGAACGACCTAAAGTGTCGTTTTGAAAATACATCGTTTGATCATTAAAAACATCAGAGTTTACAAAATAGGTCCCAAAATGGTGTTGCAAGTTCTTGAAAATAAGTTTATCATGATCAAACATTACATAAGTGCTTGAAAATAAAAAGGTGAGACGCGTCGACTACGCGACTCCAAGTAGGTCCAAAATGCATGTCATCATGATGTCTTAATTACCTGAAAATACATTGCTAAAAACGGTCAACAGTAATGTTGGTGAGAAATCATAGGTTTATAAAAATGAATGTTACACGGTAACCTCAAGTATAATGTGCAAGACATATGTCTCATGAAAATTTTTACAATAGACCTTAAGCTCATGACCCCGAAGCTAGACTGATGAAAATGCCCCAAATGGAGTGCTTTGCCAAACACCCTGAATGTATGAAATGAAATGCATCCGTTTGACTGTTGGTGATACCAACGTGGATGGAGGCGTCACCCTCAATAGATCTATCCACTCACCTTCGCTTGCTCACAATTAACGGTTCATGATGTACTAAATAGGGGACTTTAACATGGAAAATGCGGTAACTTAAGCAATGTACATGAATTTGATACTTAGGCCCGTATGGAAATTGGTGCAATGTATTCTCCCCCGTGGGATTTGAAAACAATAAAAATGTAGACGGGGCTATGAAAACTCACCTGATATGGATGATAGTATGACAAGTGAATGAAATGAACACAAGGCGCGATCTCTATCCGCAACCTAATATGAATGAATATAATCTAATTTAGATTATATAATGATGTCATGAATGCAAGTGCATATGTTATCTATACCACTCGTATTATTTTAAAAACATGTATAATCGTCGAAAATTATATTTTATGTTGTCGTGTTAACGATGTTCTATGATAGTTGTTTGGTGAAAACTTGTGAAAATATAACTTTTCGTCGTAAAATATAATACTTGTTAATTTCTGAAGACGGCCAAAAGTGGCATCAGAAAACTAGTCGCAAAACAATGTGTACTGAGAGTTAGGGGACAAACTCAGCAATTTTTGGAAAGCTTGTTACAGTATCTAAATATGTTCAGTAGTGAAATTTTACCCATTGTGTCCAGATTTTAAGATAAATGGTCGAAAAGTATGGTGTTTGGGCTAAAACTGTCATTTCTGGGCAGTTTTTGTGAATGTTTGGATGGTCGTAGTTTACTCGTTTTAAGTCCAAATGACAAATGGTTAATTGATTTGAAAACTAGGCCAGGTGGTCTAACTTTTGTTCCTTGGTGTCCCGACTCCAGAAATGAGTCTATTGACGGGAAATTGGCTCCAAACATGGGTGTTAGTAGATTTTCTGGTTTCTCTTGAAAATATACCAAGTATAAGTGCTGTTAAAAATTCATGTGAATTATTTATGTTCAAAAGTTCGTATCTCCTTCGTTATAAGTCCGTTTCTTAAGAATTTTATATCCCCGGTTAGCTCTTAACAAGTACTAACACATTTTTAACATGTTGGTCCATTTTAATGAGGGTTAGAGTCCTGTTTTTACGAAATACTTTAGTACATCAGCAACCAAAATTTTCTGAAAATGTAAGAAACATGTGTAACTTGTTTTTATCGTAACTTTTTCTCTATAAACCCGTTTTTACCCGTTCTTTCACCCATAGCTTTGTTTTTGAAATTATTTTCTAAATCTCCAATCAAAATTTATTCATGGTCTACTAAGTTTTCTGAACTTTACAAAAATGGACAGCTTGATAATATTGTTTCAAAAATGCTATTTTCACTTTGTTTCTTGTCTCAATCCAACTCCAACAACTTCAAAAATTCCCTTAAACTACCATACACCTTCTTAGGGTGTCATGGGGTCCCTAATGTCATCAAATAAGCCTCTTCACCAATATTCTCTTAATATAATTTCTAACTCATAAAAATTGTAAAAACATAAATAGAGTGGTATGATTTACATATCAACTTGCATGTGTAAATAAAATGACAAGAACATTGTAAAAACATTGTAATATTATGAAAAATATCTTGGTTCACTTACTTGGAGTGGTGGTGATTAGTTGTTTAAGAAAACCCTAACAAATCTATAGGTTTCTATTTCAAAACCTTGTAATAGATATCTACTAAT